>JAPYZC010002954.1:0-27815 GCA_030522665.1 Ichneumoninae sp. A BG-2022a | reverse complement strand
ATTTTTCTTTTTGATCAAAGTGTATTGCTCGGGCTCCCTCGGGTGTATCGGTGGACCGCGTGGATGAGAGTAGATTTTATTCGCCGCGATTGCACGGCGCTGGGCGAGCCCCGGCCGTGAACCTCGCCCAGTGCACGAGCCGCGAGGATAATATGCGACCTCGAGACGAACGCGAGGTCGCGCTCTCGAGGCTCTCTTCGGGGAGGAGAGACTTCTTTTTTTTTTAGACACTGAGCTTTTTATTTATCGCGCGGCGGAATCGAATCGTAATTTGGGAGGCGTTGACGGATGGTCTTTGTCGACTTGGAAAAAAATCCAGACTCTCCCGAGACGTTTTATTGTCACGGGCAGCCCCTTTCAAGGTCCGATGCAAATCTCCTCGAGATCATAAAAGAATACACTGAGAAAAATAAATGGTTGCCGTATACATCAGAGCTGGGCAAATACCCTCAGTACTTGAAGTGTGTATTAAAGTATCGAGTACTCGAAGTACTGAGCACTACACTGAAAAAAAATTGCTTGCGGGCTGCCGAAGAAAAAAATGTTTGTTTTAATTCTACAATTGTACGAATTCAGAGTAGAATTGAAACAACGTTTTTACTTCATTGGCAGCCCGCAAGCGAATTTTACTTGATTCAATGATATTTTTTTTCTGTGTACGTAGTTCTTGAGTACTGACGTATTGAGTACTGGCAGAACTAAATTCTTGAAGTTTTGACTAGTGAGCACTGACTCGGTACTTGACACTTCAATACGTATACAAGTATTTAGTGCACTTTGCCCAGCTCTGGTTTACATACACTGAGAAAAAAATCGATTGAGTCAACAAAATGAGCGCTTACGGGTGGCGAAACAAATTTTTGGTTGATAGAACGAAATAATTGCTGTATTAAGTANNNTCGATCAACGTGGTATTTCTTTCGATCAACCAAACATTTGTTTCGCCACCCGTAAGCGCACATTTTGTTGACTCAAATGATTTTTTTTCTCTGTGTACTGTAATATCCGCGCGAATCAATAACGCGCGTAACGTTTCGCGGAAATAAAAGAAAGACTGATTATAAAAAAGAATGGAACTTGGGCTAGTTTATTAGTTCAAGATCTGCTGTCGTATCGTGTGTTGCACGTCAGTTCGTATTGAAGTCCCGAATCAGACTGACTGTCAACGCTACGATCGAAGTGAAGTCGATCGTTTGTACGTCCGTCAAATGTTCCACCGTCCGAGTGGTCCTTCAAGACCGCTTACCGAGGATAATCGCGTACAATATTCGTTACGATACGTTCAAAGGTGTATTTTGTTGGTGCAACAAGTATGTTTGTTTCAGTCGACAATTTTTGAGTAGATTGAAGCAAATAATCGATTAACAAAACAATGCTTTATTGTACCAAACAAGTAACAGCTTTGAACGTATGTCACCGCGATTTTTGGTTAAAACAACCAATTTTTTTTTCTCGGTGTAGATTTTTTTATTTTTATTTTGTACAAATCCGGTTCAATCGGGCAGAGACTGAAAATTTCTTGTCTCCGGCGCGTCGTAAGACAGAGGGACTATTTCGTCTCTCGCAAGTTGCGCAAGCTCTCTGCCGGCTCCGGTGGGGCTTAATTCTTACGAGAGAATCTCGTCGTCGGAGCTTATACGACGAGCGGCCAAACTGCTCGGCCCTCGTCCTCCACCTCACCCACACGTGAGCTTGACAATGTACGTGTGTTCGCCTAATATTCATCCGACTTACTCGCACACACGGCCCGGGAGGTTTATGTGTATCCTCGCTCTCGCTCGACGGAAACCCCTTCACGAATTCCTGCGGGCACCAAGATTTCTCGGTTAGATGGTGGCGTGCAGATAAATGTCACGTAATTAACACCGCAGGGCCCCTGTGGCATTGCCTTCTACTCCGCCGCTCGAGTGCCGCGACGTTATTAATTTCACGCTGAAGGAATCGGAATGCGTAACGTTTCCGTCCGCGCCAACTACGACGACAACCCGGAGACGCCCGGAGAGCGAGAGTGTACCTTAAGTATTCCACCGTTCCCACTCCGCATCCAACCTCCGGACCGGAGCGCGTATCGTTACAAAATATTTATATCGAATTCTATCATCATATTTGTATTAATTTTATTTTTTAAAATTTTTTATTAAAAAAATATATATATTATCGATGAAATATGAAATATTAGACGACACCCCGGAGACGACTGGAGAGCGAGAGTGTACCTTAAGTATTCCACCGTTCCTCCTCCGCATCCAACATCCGGATCGTCGCGCGTACCGTTACAAAATATTTATATCCAATTATATAATATTTGTATTTTTTCTTTTTTTGTTATAAAAAAAAATTATTAATTAAACTTGAAATATTAGACGACAACCCGGAAACGCCTGGAGAGTTCCTCCTCCGCATCCAACCTCCGGACCGTCGCGCGTACCTTTACAAAATATTTATATCGAATTGTATCATGATATTTTTTATTTTTCCTTTTTTTATTTTTATAAAAAGAAAAATGGTATCGATGAAATATTTCTCTCCGACAAAGTCGTCGTGATAAAAGCTCGTTGAATTATTTCCGACAGCACGCTCGAGTTCCGCCGCGAGCTCGACTGGACTCCTCTGTTCCACTCCCGCACCAGGAATCCTCGCAACTTCGCATGGATAATTAATCGAATAAAATCGATTCGCCATTTCCTCGATTCTGTTCTACGCTCGAATTCTCTTTCTCTCCGGTCTATCGGTCTATCGGTGTTTTTCGCCGATGTGTTGTTCGCTCTCGATGCGAACACATCGCGCGCCGATCCGCACCGAGGCTCCCTCCTGATTATCGCGTGGATTCCCGAAAGCGAACCAGCGCTTCGTTATATTCCATGTACGCCGGTGAAATCTCTACTCGCCTACCAAATGCAAAACGCTGCTTGCCGGTATCTCGATCAGGGTTCATCCCGAGAGAGAGTGGCCTGTGCAACGTATCGCGCAGCAAGGTAACAGTCGGACAATCCTGTGCAGATTTGATTTATTCCGAATTCAAGTATCGGAAAACCAATTCGAGATTTTGTAATCGCATCTACAAACATTATTTAATGCACAGAAAAAGTTACTCAAGGTTCGAGCCTAAATTATTTTCTATTGTTGCATTTTGTTAAAAGACCGACGATTGGGTGTCCGGAAGTTGGTACAAGCGTTACTATATGCGCGACCCGATTACCGAACTGTTCGAAGAAGTTACGTCAGGCAGCTTTCTACGCAGCTTACCTTCAGTATTATTCCGCGTAATTATAATTTTATTATAATAATATAATAAGCGTAATAATCATTTTCATAGATCAGAATTCTCGAAATCTCCTATGCAGATTTGATTTATTCCGAATTTACGTATTAAAAAACCTATTTGACATTTGTTAATCGTATCTACTTGATGCACAGAAAAAAGTTGTGCAAGGTTTAATTATTAACCCTATATTATTTTCTATTTTTGAATTTGTTATAAAAAAAACAGACGTAGCTTTCTACATAGCTTATCTTCAGTATTACTTCATTCAATAAAATTTTTTTATTGATTTAAGTAATAAATGGCAAATAAATGCTTTTAGTTCGTATGAACTAGTTGCGTTCATACGTCAAAATTCTCGAAATCTACAATTGTCCGAATATAGAGACGTGCCGACAAACCGCGTCCGTAGACCGGTACATATAGGCTCTCTTGTTATTTTTTCTGCAATAAAAAAAAAACTTTTCGTGAATAATCGATGTGTTTCGAGAATTAGAAACTACCAGCTCGACCTTGGTTTCAGTTCCCTTCACAAAAAATGTACAACCAATTAATAACAGCTGGAATCTGTGGCTGCTCTTAACCGACCGGGTCACTGGTACCTTTCCCTTCCGCCGATCAATCTCCATTTCGCGTAATCCCGTCTCGAGAAAAGAAGAAACCGGCTCGTCGGTGTGTCAATCACGAGAATTACAATAACGACTCGTTTCTCGGCCGCGGGAGCCCGGGGAATAAAATTGAATCGCTCATAACCCGAGGTATTCAATTCCGCAAGGTGTCCAGCCGAGATCAAGATTCGCGAATATCTTCCCCATCTTTCTTTATTACCAGCTGCTCGGTTATTGTTATCGTTATTACTCTCCCGATCATCTCTCATCGTTGGCCGGGCGAGGGAACGTTGAAAAGTATCCCGCGGCTCCTCGGACGAATCACAGCCGGGATATCCCGCGGTGGCGGAGATTACGTGGCTGCGAGGCGCGCAACTCTCGCGAAGTGATACGAAACGAACGAAGAAGAAGTGCCCTCGCAACCCCTTCCCGAAATTCCGGACCCTCTCCGCTCTCTAACGAGGGTAAGTACCTTTATGAATCCCCGAAATTTTACGAGGATCTCTTCCTCGTCTCCGTGGTTTTGGCCCTCGCAGCTCCTCGTCCGCCGCGCCGTTCGCCGGCTCCCCCGACGCGATATCGCAATAACTTCGAGCAGACACAATGGAACGAGCCATTGTCCTCATCCGCGTCTTCGTTGCCGAACATCCCGCTCCGCGACTCCGCTCCACGGAATTCTTTCGGACGATTGTCTAACTCCGCGAACGTGACTCGAGCCCCATCCGCCGTACGTGTGGGACGCGAGGCCGCGGAGGAGCCCGTCGATGTCGCGCATCCTCAGCTATCCGCACGGTAAGCTAAAAACGTGCTGGTCCAGAGAACCCCGCGTGTATCTCCCCGGCAACGGGGTATGCGAGAGATTTTCCATCGAAGAAAATATGCACACGTTCGGCATCCCCTTTCCGCGACCCCCACCGACGTCTGTTGTACAGCCGCGTATCATAACGGAGTATAGATCGCGACGACGAGAGTTCTCATCCGCGGGATCGATTTTCCCTGTTCCTCCGACCGGCGCGCCGAGTTCCACGTTCCACTGCGGGCCTTCTTCGTATTGAAATATTCCTGACGTCTAAATTCCGTCGCTACCCCTACAGCCTGCTGGATGTTCTCCGGCCCCTCCCCCGCGAGCACGTCTCGAGCAATTAAACCTCGGGGTCTAAAGCGCGCCCCGGCCTCCCGGTGGTAATTTACGATCTTCGTGAACAAGACCTCGTGATTATTAGCGCCTGGTGTGAATCCCCGCCAGGGGAGGAGCTCCGCTCGGGACGGAGGAACGAGCTCCGGGAAGCAGAAGTTGAAGAATAAGAGGAAGAGGCTTTGATGTATATACAGCGTCGATGCGGACGGCTCGCCTGCGATGAGACGGGCACCGGGCACACATTCTTCTAATTTGAGAGCCACGGGATACCTGCCGATGGTGCGGGGTCATAGAGACATCGCGAGGATCCTCCAGGGGTCCGATGGCTCGCTCCCATGCTCCTCCTCCCGCGTCCTCTCGGCTCCGCGGGGATCCCGGCGATCCCAGCGTCAAAGCCATTGTGTCACTCGCAGCGGGGAGGAAGAGGAGAGTGAGAGATAGCCGGCCAGGACCGTCCAGCATCCCTCGGATATATTGTCGCGGCTTGCTCTCCGCTCTCCGCTGGCAACACGACTCTCCTATTTCTCTTCTTGCTTTTTCCCCTCCTCTCCGCTCGTCCACACTGCGCACAGATTTGCCCGGAGAGACTGCGACTAAATCCTTCTCACCGATATGTCCCGCAGATCGCTTGACCGCTCGCGCGAAACTCCGCCGATGTAGATAATGGCGGGTTCTGTTTTACATGCAAACGGGGGGGAAATGGCTCGTGCGAGTCACCGACGATAGATTTGTTTTTGCTCCGACTCTGGCGACGGCCCGTCGACACTATCCTTATCGATTGACGCCGATCGCATCTCGGGACCTCCCCGTCATCGTTCACGGTACCGGTTGTCTCGGGCTCTGATTCGACGCCACCGTAATCCCTCCGTATCCTCGGAATACCTAACGGCAGACGGTGTATGTATATGTATACAACATGTGCATAATCGCCGTCTGGACCGTCCCTTCGGTGATGCTATTCCGGCGCTTTGGATGGATCGCGGTGCTGGTCCGATGCCCGACACCAGCCCGATCGTATTTCTGAACAGTGCCACCGCATCTCCACCCTGGTGCCCGTGCATACGCGAGATTCTGTGTCATCGTATCCCACGTTGCGACTCACCGTTCGCACGTCGACAATCGCCGGGTTGGATCTCCGCCTTCGTGCATGACCACGGATTATCCATCGTCGCACTCCATATCCCCGCGAACAATGGCGAAACGGAAATTCGTCGGGGCTGGTGGCAATTAATATTAATACTGCGACGGGTTTGCATAAGAGGACGCGTCGCAAGGCTAGCGCGGATGGAGGTCGGG
Organism: Ichneumoninae sp. A BG-2022a; assembly: GCA_030522665.1. Taxonomy (NCBI): domain Eukaryota; kingdom Metazoa; phylum Arthropoda; class Insecta; order Hymenoptera; family Ichneumonidae; species Ichneumoninae sp. A BG-2022a. The sequence goes on along the minus strand of JAPYZC010002954.1, from coordinate 21,511 downwards.
ATTAAAGATTGTTATTTAAATATCTACGGGATGTTGTCAATATTTATTGCTTCGCGTTTTACAATTCATAAAATTACCGTAGCAGTTTTAAAACAGACTTTAAATAGGATTCAAATCTCGTAATTTTTCTTTTTTTTTTCCTTCGCTTTACTATTCATCCTATCGACTCATTATAAGGCGTTCGCAGCTGGAGGACCGGATGAAAGATAATTATTCAAATATTGATGGGGCATTATTAATATTGTAATGAATATCGTAGCTGACTATTCGCTAAGACACACGGTATTAGTTAGGTTTGACATTAGACGAACAGTTCATGCTCGGGATATTTAGATGCGATTGTACTAATAATATCCGCCCCCAAACTAAATACGCGCGTTATTCATTCGCCCGGTCGTTACAATATTTATTGTTTCGCATATTAGCATTGATATAATTAGCAATCTTCCAAAATACTCGAAAAATACACTAGGAAAAAATTACATATTAAAAGCACCGATACTGACATTTAACATATAAAATGGTTTCCAGGGGGAACGTCTACATTTTATCGTTAGGACTGACGCAAAATCACGGTTGCTCTCGATGAGAAAAAAATCTGAAAAAATTCTAGCATATAAAAGGTGCTGAAAAGATTGTTTGTGCATAATAATAATTTCAGAATGTTCATTACAAATTACTGAAAAAAAAAATTGTGCAACAAATTCCCCGGCAACCAATTTTTTTTTCTTCCGAAAATGATTTGTTAATTTTTCTGAATACGTATGATTTTTTTCAGAATTTTATCTAATACTTGAAAATAACATTTTGGGATTTGAAACGAATAACATTTTGGGATCATTATTATGGACGAACAATCTTATCAGCATCTTCCATATGCTTGATTTTTTCAGATTTTTATTCAATCGAGAAGTGTTTGTAATTCTCTCTTATTCCTCTCAAACTTAGGCGGCGTCAGTCATTGCGCTAGTACTACCTTAACCAATCGAGAATACACACTATCAGAAAGTGTCTGTATAGACGCTTCGCCTCGGAACTATTCATTTTACTAGGAAATGCTATCCTTTTTCTCATTGTAGGGTTATTGTATATTCTGTAAAGAAAAGTACGCGATATCGGTCTGCCGCACGATCCAAATTTCGCAATTAAAAAAAAAAAATAATGCTCTCATTTAACTATTATTGCTACCAACAAGGAGAGCCTTAATCGGGGCTCGGGTTTTCGCGAGTTAAATGCAATCGCATCTCGCAGCGAAGGTTCGCCAATAATGGCGCTTTATTCGTTCCTTTCACGGAAAACACTATTCGAGAGAAATCGTGCAATTTTCCATTTCCGTAGGTCCGTAGGCGAGGAGAGTAGTATCCTCTGCCGAGATTCAAATCGGTACTATGGGTGCAGCCCCCCCCCCCCCCCCCCCCCCCCCCAACGCGTCATCGGTCGACGAACGAACGAGTTTCCTCCTCGCAGCTCCTCTCCGCTCGTAGCTTTGACATCGTTCAACGGCAGCTACATAGTTCGAACGAGAAGAGAGCTTCAGAATTTTTGTTAACAATCGGTATCGCGCCAGTGGAATTCCTCCATTTTCCGGAATCGATATGGTCCGAGAGAACAAGCCTGTGGTACTCGCTTTTGCAGCGATTCCCTTGTCTCGTGCCGTTCAAGTTACCTTTTTTATTATCTTCGTTTTTGTCCGCTCTTTTTTTTTTTCATTTCCCTCTCGCCGGCACTTTGATTTTTCCCTCGCTCAATGCGCGCCCCCTTGTACGTGTCCTCCACTCTAATTAATTATGGAGACTTAATGGAACGAAGAGATCGATGACTCGTGTTCTCGGACCCGTGGCTGGGAGCAAAAAAAAAAACAAGAAGAAATCTGGTAACTTCTTCGGGAGGAAGGCGAGAAGACATCGCTGTATATTACACGAGTATATATATTTTCGCCGAGCCCGCACAGAAACCGAACGTATTGCTGGCTCTGATCGATTTTATCGGCGTTTACCTCGTCCCCTCTGTCTCACTCGTTTGGCCCTCGTAACTTCCAAGAACGACTCTCCGTTTTATCATTGATATCGTGCGCGAGCGAGAGAGAGAGCTCTCTGCCCTCTCTCCAAATGCTTTTATCGGTGATAGCTCTTCGCTTGAGTGCAGTCTCCACTCTCTTTCTCTCTGTATCGGACGAGGCCCGGCCACCGAACGTGAGAGAAAAGTGCTCGGTCAGAGATGGGAAATTACGATACGGGAGTACTACTGGCCCGAGCACAAATGATGGAAACGGAGATGGCCCCTCAAGGATGACGCGCGTGTCTCGACCGAACCGAGACCAGCTGCGAAAGTCGCGGATCATTCGATTTGTCACGTTCATCGGAGATTATAGGCTAAAAAAAGAAATGAGGAAAGAAACGAAAAATTCTCATACGAATTTAACAAGCATAACAAAAAATATTGTATATATACTAGGGTGTTTCAAGAAAGGCATTTTTTTTAAATTTTCCTCTCACCTTTTTAAAGTACAGAATTCGATCTCAAATTGAACCTCGCGAAAGGTTGTACTTAGCAAAAAATCCTGAGAGATGCCGCTTTCGTCGTTTGTACCCGAAAAGAAAGAAGTTGTCCAACCTCTTAGGATTTTTAGCTTGGGCTCGTCTTGCGCGAGGCTCAATGTGGAATTGAAATCTATACTTTTGGAGGGTGGAAACAATTTTTTTCAACAATTTCACACTACTGGACATTGTTAGTGTTTCCTATATACAAATTAAAAAAAAAAATAATTAAAGAATATGTATTTTGGGTTCCCAACAAAAATGGCAAAAAGTTAATCTCCAACCTCGTAGAAGTACATATTTCGATGTAAAAAAAACATCTCGCGATACGCCGTCGTTGACAATTACGTTTAAAAGGTGTCGCCTTTTTTGGGTGCAAACGTCGAATGCGCGGCACCTCTTAGAATTTTTAACTAGGAACCCCCTTTCGTGAGGTTCAACTCGAGATTGAAATCTATACTTTAAAAGGGTGGGAGAAATTTTTTTTTAAATGCCCTTTATGAGAAATACCCTAATATATATAGGGTAAAAGTGGTGAATATGGCCCACCTCGATTAACACGTAAATCAATGATATATGGCCATATTCCCCACTTTTACCCTACATATATGTTTGAGAAGAAGGATTCTCGACGGCTATATTTGCCTAATTGCCACCGGCAGATCAAAATTAGCTCGTTCCCGGTGCAACAGACAGACAATCTGTTTATCGACATTAAACATGAGCAATAAAGTGGTTTGGAGTACACAATTGAATCAACGTCGATAACTCCACCGAGCCAAAACCCCCATTCTCTATTCAATGCTGCGCCTCGTTCTCCTCTCTCGCTCTCGGCTCATACTAATTCCCACGACACAGGAGTAGAACCGCGGGTACGCGAGCTCCATACTCCGGGCCCATAATTTTCCCCGACGGAGTTCTGGACGAGACGCGGATCCATATATCCGTGCGAGGCGCCGTTAGTGCAGCGAGAGTCGAGAGAGTCTCGCGTAATAAAGCCGAGCTTAGACAATGGTGCGACTTTGAGTTGGCGTAACTAACGAAGTTGCCGGTTTACGCCCGGAATGGAACGCTTCTACGACACACCGTCTCACCCCTCCTCACTGATACAACGGCAATACGTTGTTGTATCCTCCGCCGACGGCTAGTGCAGAATTTCGCGAGAGTGCGTCTACAAATTTTGCTTTTTGGGTGCTTATTAGCGGCGACAGGGAGCGACCGTCTCCGGCGCCAACCCAGATAGCCAACCGTAGCACAGGCAAAGAAGGCAATTGCTTGTCACCAAGCTTGACAGCAATATTGAAACAATAGTTTCTAGCACGAGATTGCAGCATATTGGTAGCAGAAATCCAACAACGGTTGCTACAAGTTGATTTATTGTTTCTAACACCCGTGAAACAGATCAAAATTTCTCCTCATCAGAAGCCGTTATTGCTAACGATAATAAAAGCTTATTTTTTTCACGCGATGAATGAGTTCGATAATGGGTTGATAATGAATTACGTTACATCATAATGAGTTATTTAAGAGTTTCTTTGCCCAAGAGTATTGAAGATTTCACGCAAAATAAACATGATTCGAGCAAATTTATCTTCGTAGTGAGTTGCAAAGCACCAGCAAGCCTTGCTGACAATGTGCTCTTAAGAATTTTCGGCGTTGAATGATGGCAAAAACATAGATGTAAGATTTCACGCAAAATAAACGTGATTCAAGCAAATTAATCTTCGTACCTGGTGAGTCGCAAAGCACCAGCAAGTCTCGCTGATAACTTGCTGACACTGTGCTCTTAAGAATTTTCGGCGTTGAATGCTGGCAAAAACATACATATAAGATTTCACGCAAAATAACCATGATTCGAGCAATTTAATCTTTGTAGTTATTCGCAAAGGACCAGCAAGCCTTGCTGACAACTTGCTGGCGACGTGCTCCAAAGAATTTTCGGCATTAAATGCTGGCAAAAACATAGGCAAATGCGGCCACACATGCCGCAATTTTGCCGCCATCCCGTGCGGACATATGCTGCCCAATTGCTGACGGGTTGTTGGCAAAATGCTATCTGTACAAGTGCACCGAATAACCGTGGAATGAATTCGATGAAATTTTGTTTCCCGACGATTTTCGTCAGGATAACGATTTCTCGGCGTGACTTTGACTGCCCGAAGTAAAATGAAGAAAAGGGGGAACAAAAACAGCGAGAAAGGAGAGAACCGGTGACAGCGTGCTTCAACCATGGCTAGAAGTAATATTTCCAGAACAGAACTTTTCCTCCTACTGCCACCGGATATATCTATAATTTACCGTCCTCCGGGTCCCGGTCGGGTCTCTCGCTGACTCGAGCAGCCAGAGAGCAAAGTGCAACAAAGGCGAAAAGGAAGGAACGAGCCCTGAGAGAGGAGAGCTCCGTAACTGCAGGAACAGCCTGTGGGCACGAGACAGAAGCTAACTAAAGTTGCCGCTCTCTGCCCGGCAGCAACAGCAGCAGCGCCGGAAGAGAGAGACCTTCTTCGTTCGTTCGGTCTTCTTGTTTCACCCTACCACTCCCTTTTCTGTTATATTCTTCTCTCCTCTATCTGACATCCAGCCGGGCAAACCTTGTTTAATATCATCACGAGCCGGGTTAGAGAGTGAGAAGCCGAGTAGCTAGCGACGACGAAGCCGCCTCGAGAATTCCACCTGTCGGGATTCCTCGGGCATGTACAGCATCCGCTCGTTCTACCCCGATGCCCTTCTCTTCCTCCGCCCTCCCTCACTTCACCCTCCCCGCATGTAGTCGAGAGCGGGGCAAAATGGGACAGTGGGGGCAAAATGGAACAATGGGACAAAACGCAATTTTCCATTCACTTTTGGATGGTGGCGATGACGGTAAGGGGAGCAAAACGATGTTGAAAATCCGGACGTATTGTTGGGACAAAATGCACTGAGAAAAAGGATAGAATTTCCAACTATATCGAATAGCTCCCAGGAGGAACGTCTACATAGATAGTTTATGATAGTGCGTATTCAAGTGGTCAAACCATAATTGTGGTTGCAACCATGATTTTTTTTCATAGTCGTAACTGTAAAATATAGGGTAAAAGTGGGGAATATGGCCCGGTCCATATGTCATTGATTTACGTGTTAATCGAGCTGGGCCATATTCACCACTTTTACCCTAGACGTTCCCCATGGGAACTATTTTTTATGGTAAAAAGTCAGTGTTGTTGCTTTAACTATGTCATTTTTTCTCAGTGTGGGGCATCCAAAAATTATAGGAATAATGAGTTTTACGCCCGCTGTCCCATTTTGCCCCACTCTCTCATTTTGCCCCGCTCTCCCCCCACAGCTCCGGACATCGTTGCAATCGTTTTACTCCGAATTTTTACTCCTTCGCGAATTTTCTTCGCTTCTCTCCTTCGTATCTCTTCTTATGCTTCTTACATTTTTTTTTCTTGCGTTTTTTTTCGCCCTATTGCGAAACCGACCGCTCGATCTTGCCTGGTTACTCCGGACTCTCCTCTTACAGCCTAAGATCGCTTCTTGATTGCACGCCGTACGATTTCTTGCGGTGCTCTCTCGACACTCCCGCATCGCCTTTCCCATTATACATTGCTCTCGGTTCGTGTGTGCGACTTGTACCGTCTTGAGTCGGTGGAAGCCTGAAACACCGAGCAACACTCGCGAGATAAATTACCGCGATACCAGACTCTCGAGGAGAGAGAGTCGGATCATCGGGGCTCCGGTTAGAATCTTCCTCTCGGTAATTACTGTAATCGAGTCTCTCTCCTGCTCTCTCGCGTACCAGCGCGCACTCTGGCCCTCCCGTTGTGCTCACAGTACACAGTAGTCGCCGACGAGGCATTTATCTCACGAGTATCATCGGGATACAAACCACTCGGAGATGAGGTATAAATACCGACAAACAACAAAAAATTCGCTTTAATTCGCGTTAATTGGCGCGATTGCACATCCAACGGCCAGTCGACCGAACCGTCCAGCGAACCGCGGACCAACAAAAATTTAAGTTTTCTTGACGCAACTTTAGTTTCCATCGGTGCAGCTGGAATCGTAAGGTCGTCGTTCTTAAAAATCCGTTCCATCCGTTATATTCCATATTCAAGTGGACTGACGCATTGAGGACTAAGAACCAAGATAGCGGCTCAAATATTCCAAAATTTCTCTCGCATTCGCAAAGTGAACACTTTTATTTTTCTTTATTTTTTGCCACTCGCCGTGAATTTTTTTCTCCACTGAACAAAAATCGACGAGTCATTTTACTCCCACCGAAATTATTTACACAAAAATCTTTTTCGGAAATGTATTAATTTTTTTTGTTTCTCTAACAACCATCCATGAGGATACACAGTAAAAAAATACTTGCGTAAAATCGGAATGCGAAATTTCGTAAAAATAATTTTGTTAAGTATATTTGATTATACGAATCCATCCTTTTATTTCCCGTGTAATTGACGATTTTAGTGTGTACTTTTCTTCGTAAAACCAGAAACTTAACAAATAAGAAATTGTGACCGATTGTAGACAATAAGTTGTCATAAAAGTACAAACGTTTTTTTTTACTGTGTAGTGTAAAAAAAAAAACAGTTTTGGAAAATGCGGTACCGAGGCCCGAGAAATTTCATTTCCCTCGCCGCGACTTGAGTCCCTATCGGTGCAGCGAGGTCATCGGGGCTAAGAAAAAAAAAATCATCTCCGACGCCTAATTACTCCGTTTCTCCAAGTCCGAGCCACCAAGATAGCCGGTCCCTTATCTCCCCAATTTGTCACTCGACTACCGCCGAATTTACGTCCACACAATATTTCCTCCGATAAAACTCGGTGAATCTCCGGCCCCGCGGACGAACAACCTTCGGGGATTATCGGTTCGTTTCTCCGGCGTGAAATATGTAATTCTATGCGTCCAAGGCGATACACGAGGCGAAACGTTCGTCCTCTCTCGTATACCACGCTATCCGGTATAATACTCCGATATACCAGCACTCGGTAGCGCGTGTATGTGTGTAGTCGGTCGCGCGCGCCGGCTCTCGCGTATCGTAATGTACACCGATTCCGATAAGAACGTTGACGGGGAGCTCTATCCACCGGCGCAGCCTCGGCTCTAACTCGCTCGTCCAACGACGACGGCGACGACGACGACGACAAAGGACGGGTTATGTTACGGCCGTTCCGCTCCTCTCTGTACACCGTGCGGCTCTCTGTGCGCTGGTATAGGAACACGTACCGTGCAGCCTCTTTCTCGTGGAAACTTTGTTCTCCTTTTTCCTATCTTCCTCCTCTCGCCGCCGTGCTCGTTCTCCTCGTTTTCCCTCTTTTATTTCCTCCCTTACCCCCCCCCCCCGCTCCGGCGACTCCCGCGCTCTCCTCTCCCATTGTCGTTTGTTTGGACTTCTTTTTCTCGAGACTCCTTTTTTTATACCTCTGTAATGTGTACAGAGAGAGGAAAAAGAAGGCGAACACAGTGGGTAGCCTTATGCATGCGGATGCGACGCGGGCGAGCGAAAATTGGCCGAGTTACCAATAATCCCCCTCGTACCGTTCCCATCTTGCGCAGAACTTACGCAGGGCCTTGCTGGTTTATTTTTTATTTTTTATTATTTTTTTTTTACTGTTTCCTGTCACTGATTACGTTTGATTTATCCGTCGGTTGGCCGCGAGTCTGACGCATTGCTCATTGATTATTAATGAGGTCCGTGCGAGTGAATAATTATTTTTTTCTGGAACAGAGAGGCGTTCATACACGTGTGGGATCGTTGGGAGGGAAGAATTATGCGCAAAAAAAAAAGCGGAATACACAAATTTTTGCAGACGAGGGGAGAATGCCTGTGGCACGCATCGCGCGATTCTGCGAGGAGGTTCGGGAATCGCGAGGGCGCGTAGCCGCGACCTTCCACCCTCCGGTTGCTCTCCAGTTTTCCCCGCGAGAGAGCTTCCGTCTCGTTGTAGCAGTGTCGGAAAGCGGCGGAGGCTTCGCGCGGTCTCGCGAGGAGCTCGCAAACTGGAGACTCGTTTTTGACGTACGTACCGAGGCGCCGCGAGTATACTCGAGAGAGGAGCCTCGGGACGGATAGGACGCGAAGGGAAAAGGGATATTGAATATTGTATGAGTTAAACGCGGCTAGCCTCGCCTCCCTTTTTCCTTCCGCTGAGCCGCGAAGGGCTCGTCGATGGCTCTAAAAAATGTAAAATAATAATAATAATAATAGTACTGAGCCACAAAAAAACGAAACAAATTTCATGAAACAAAATCTATGGATATAGTAGTAGATAAAACAGCATTCGATTCAGAGCACATTTTATCTGATTCCGATAATTTTTATTTAAATCGAGGTTTTTTTTTGTCGATGTCATGAACTTCAGTCCTGGAAAGCGTTTATTTCTATCACTAAAATAGATTTTTCGAAAGGGTCATCCCATGCAACGGCGGTGAGAGTGGATCTGTAGATTCGTTTCCCTTCCGCTTATCAGACGGTACGTTCCTTCCGCGTTCTCATTTTCCTTCCTGTACAAAGAAGATGGTCAGGATAGCGATAGGTACCTCCGAGTGGACAATTTCGAGAGTTACGTCGGGCCCTGATGGGGTCAGGAGGAGGCCTGACGACGCCCTGACGAGACCTTGTCAAGAACCGATGTAAGGCTCGAAAAATGTCTACTCGGGCTGTCCTTGCTGAGCCACGAAGGGCTCGTTGATGACTTAAAAAGTACCAATAATAGTACTTTGCCACCAGACAAAAAAAAATTTTATGAAACAAATTGTATTTATACAGTAGTTCAAACAGTGTTCAGTGAGCATGCTCGATCAGAGAACACTTTACAATTTGACATTTTGTAAGACCCTGAAGAACGCCACCGTGGCGTATAACTAATCTATATATAACTAATTAATTTATAACTATACATAACTGTCTCGCTATCTTTTTTAACTTGACGTCGAGAGACTGCAGTGTCTCTTGATCTGATTACTCCAATAATCTTATAAAAGATTATTGGAATCTGTCGTCTCGATTTATTTTAGTAATGGAAATAAACGCTTTTTAAGACCGAAGTTCACGGCATCAATGACACGACCTACTCGCTCTTTATAGATCAAGTAGGTCGTGTCATCGATGCCGTGAACTCCGGTCTTGAAAAGCGTTATATTTCCATTACGAAAATAAATTAAAAAAGCTCATTCTCTGCAACAGCGTTCGAAACGCATATGTAGCTCGGTTTCCCTTCCGCTTATCGGACGGTACATTCTCCCTTCCTAGTTCCCATTTTCTCCGCCGTGCGGAGAAAATAGCCAGGATAGCGATAGGTACTGTCTTTGCGTATATAAATCCTCGTCCTTGCGTTCTCGACTACAGTGTCTCTTCATCTGATTATTCCAATAATCTTATAAAAGATTATTGGAATATGTAGTGTCTCGATTTATTTTAGTAATGGACATAAACGCTTTTCGAGACCGAAGTTCACGGCACCGACGACACGACCTACTCGATCTATATAGATCAAGTAGGTCGTGTCATCGATGCCCTGAACTCCGGTCTTGAAAAGCGTCATATTTCCACTACAAAAATAAATTAAAAAAGTTCATTCCCTGCAACACACCCAGAAAAATAATTTATTTGACCGTCACCGTTTATTTGGTTTAAGTAAAATATTTATTTGATTTAAGTAACTGTTTACTTAATTAAAATAAATATTTATTTAAATCAAATAAATATTTTACTTAAACCAAATAAACGGTGGCCGTTAAATTAATTATTTTTCTGGGTGCAGCGTTCGAAACGCATATGTAGCTCGGTTTCCCTTCCGCTTATCGGACGGTGCGTTCTCCCTTCCTGGTTCTCATTTTCTCCGCCGTGCGGAGAAAATAGCCAGGATAGCGATAGGCACTGTCCTTGCGTATATAAATTCTCGTCCTTGCGTTCTCCGGGCGACCTACGCGTGTAGGTACGTGCGGCCGTGGAGGATGCCGGGAATATCGACTATATACGTGGCGGAGGAGAGCGAGAGTTGGCTAGCCGGATGAAAGTGAGCGAGAAAGATGAAGGGTGGAGAGGACGAGAATATCGCGCGAATGGGAAGGTGGAATAGGGCGAGAAAGCCAAAAGCGAAAGGAAGCAAGATGCACCATACTCGTCCTCTGTCGGGCGCGTCATCGTCCTTCCTCCTCCTCCGCACCCCTCTTCCTCCGCGCGTTTCTCGCGCGTCTCCGTTCAACGCCCGCGAGGCGAACGGTTTCGTCGTGTGGTGTTGCTAGGTAACCGAGTTCTAGGCAAATCGTGGCGTCGTCCTGTGATCCTCTCTTGGCCTGCTCATACTTCTCCGCCACCACACGATTCTCGCTCTTACATCCGTCCGGGACAAGAGAGACGAGAAAACCGCGCTCGCTCTCCGATCGATTACTCTCACTATCTCGCCAACTTCTGGCCCGACCTCCTCTCACGCGTCTCCGAGGCCTCTCGAACTTCGCCAAGCGGACTAAGGCATTAAGGACTGAGAACCAACATATCGCGGTTCGAATATTCCATAATTTCGCTCTTCGCAAAACGAAAAGGATTTTTTGTTTTTCTACATTTTTTTCACTACTCCTTCATTCGTTGCGGTGTATTTTTTCTCCACCGAATCTCCACCGAACAAGAATCGCCGATTCGTGGTACTTCCACCCAAGTTATTTGCCCGAAAATCTGTTTCGGAAGTGATTTCTTTTTTGTTTCTTTCGAAGGTTAATGCTAATTCGACGAGTATAGGGTCGAGAAACAGTTTCGAAAATGCGGTGCAGAGGCAACTTCGCGGTAAGTTTCGCGAGGGGGAAGTGGAGTTTGATAAAACACGATTCCCGCTTTAGAATTCGTTGCCAGCCACTGTGAATCGCCGACCGGAATGATTTACGTACAAACTGTTGCGCTTAGTCCGATGTTTCTTTTTTTTTCTTTACCGTGTACGATGTTAAACGCGGCGATATGGTAACCGTGGTCTTTCACCCTGTTTACATTCCTGCGTTCGTGAATCTCGATAAGAATCGTGAACATCGGTAGTTTCCTTGTGGCGAGGTATTCCCGCGATCGATCGGAATCGGCGAGGCGAGGTGGAGGGACCGAAAACCGTTTCCGTTGTTCACTCTCGCCGCGGCTCGTGACTACCGGCCGGTACGGTTTTATCGTTTTCATTCATCGACGACCAGCTGGCCCCGTCGTCCTCGGTACCTCTCGCGAGCTTCCTGCCGCTTCTGCCGCCGCTCGTGCAGAAAGGGACACGCCTCGGGCAACTTTCAGCGGCACGAGAGGACACCGAGCCTCTCCACACATTGAAACTCGAAAAGTTTCGGCAGGCGCGCTCTTCTTACATTCAATACAAAAGAAGTTGCTTCTCTCGATCGTAACTAATAGTTTTTTTTTCTCTTCTGTTTCAGGTACGTTTCAATTGGCTGATATATCTTATCTCAAGGTAGTCTGAGCGGCTAAAGCCAAACGTGAGTTTCAGGGGAAAATTCACACGTTTCTTGATGGGACAAGAATTTGAAAAAAAAATCAACTGTATGAGAGGCGCTGTAAATACCGTTTTTATGTAATAATAATTCCAAAATGTTGTTGACAAAATAACGATAATAATAATTGTTTCACAAATTGTTTCCCGGCAACTTAAGTAGTTTTTATCCATAAAAATGATTCGTATGGATTTTTTAAGAATTTTTGGTAATGTTCGAAAATTGCGTTTTTCTATGTTCAAGCTCTGAAAAAACGCAATTTTCAAAGACTACAAAAAATTCTGAAAAAAATCTTACGTATTCAGAAAAATAAACGAATCATTTTTACGAAGGAAAATAGTCAAGTTGCCGTGTAATTTGTCGAATAATGATTTTTATCTTCAATTTGTTGATAAAAAATTGAAATTATTATTTCACAAAAACCCTCCCATACACTAGATTTTTTTCAGACTTTTATCCAATCGAGAAGTCTTCGAAATTTTCTCTGAAACTCACATTTTTCGGGACCGTACCGCCCCGACTATCTTAAGAACACGTTGAAGCAGAGAATGACTGGAATCACGTGAGTCTCCTAAGTTTATTCGAATTTACTGATTGACGAGCGAAGCAGATAATTCTTGGTATATTACCGACGGGAGCGCTGCTGGCCGGCGTTGGGCCGATACCGGGCCCGCGTGGCGCTCGGGCTAGGGTTCCGGTTCACCCGGCGCATCTCGGATAGACTAACCAGGTTACCGTTCAGCTGGAGATGCGAGTTTCGGATGAAATTAATCGTCGCGAGCCAAATCCAATAAATCCAATAAAGCCGGTCCGTCCATCGAATCCGGCATTCCGCGCTCCGCACTTATTTATGGCGCAGGTGCGCAACGACAGCAAAGGTGCATTTCTGCAACGGGGACTCCTCAGCTCCCTCTCCCTTCAGCCCACTTCGGTGTTCTCCTCTCTCGTATCTTCGCCCGACGAACCTCGAGGCGAGGTAAACGGTATAACGTTTCAACCGGCCCTCTCTCTCGCTCGCGGAGAAGCGACATTAAACAGGTGGCCACGTGGCCATTAGCGAGCCACTTGGCACGTTGCAAAACCCGACGATGCAACCCGTGTGCATCGCATACCTCGTCGAGCCTCTCGTCTCCCGTAGCACGTGCCCTTGCACCCGTTGCATCGATCGACTTTCACGTTTGCGCGAGAACGGGACACTCGTCGCTCAGCTGCCTTTCCCAACAAAAGTCAACTCCTCCCAACTTTGTTTTCTCTACTTATTTTTTTTATCCTCTCGAGTGACCACCGGATCATCATCGTCATCGTCATCATCCCCCTAAGCAATTTCATTTTCCATCGGGAAACGAAACTATTAACTTTTAGCATCAGCGTCGCCCGCGAGACTGCAGAGTACTGCGAGGGTGCAGCACCTCCTCTCCGAGGGTTGTCCTCGATGGGTTCCGCACTCCTGCGCCCCGTTACCATATTTTCAAGAGACCGCTCTCGCGCGAACCCTTTCGCTCCCTCCAGCGTGCTTTTCATCCCCGGCTCACCCCATCCAGGCTATGATCCGCTCCGTCCCCTCCTTCGCCTCTCCGTCGAAACGGAAGCGACGGATCTGCGAGCGAGCTCTTACACCTACGGTAGCGCGTTTCGCTCGGGGCTAGAGAACCCCCTGTGGCCCCCCTGTGGCCTTCGCGGCGAAGAGAGGGCTCGAATTAATCAACGGAAAATCACGGGGAAAATCGAGCCGGGATCCAGCGCGTGTTGAGCATCTTCAATCGCTGGATCTTTGTATCGCGGCTGGAATCAGAAATTCTGATCTCATTCGAGCCGCCGTGTCGGGATTTGTCCTCCAGCGCTCCACTCCCGTATCGTTCTCTCGGCCGTGATTCAATTAGATAGTCGTTACGATGACAATGTGGCTTTTGATTGACTCTCCGCGCCCCGTGCTCCATATGAGAGAGCGTAGAGGCGCTCGCCGCGCGACTGTGAGAGTTCCACGATCGCAGGCAATGAACTAAGTGGAGGTAGAAGAGCGTGGCACTGCGCGCGGACCCACTGGTATACCGTGCACCCGGTTCTCCCTCCGCACGTCTCACTTGGTCCGAATGAAGAAATAACACCGCAAGAGTGCAACCGGGCGGAGATTAAGAGGCCAGAGGGGACCCTCGCTCATGACCGAGGCCCGAGGGGTTTTAGGTCTCCCGCTTCCATTCCACACTGGCAGAGACGGACGCGACGAGAGATAAAAGGAGAGAAATCGAGAGAAGAAAACTCGTTTAGCTTCACGAATGCACCCAGGTGCCGCCGGACCATCGAGTCCCATAAAATAGTCCTCCCCTTTCTTCCAACCACCCCTACGGCTCGAATTATCCCACTCCCGATACACGATGCGGTACCGGGCTGCTGGGAACTGAAGTTAGTGCAGCGCGCTCCGCATATTTAACCCTTTAATGATCCATTTAATCAACATCAGCTATACGGAGTAAAACAAATTCATTTTCAGATCGCTACCTTCTGGAGGAGTTCTTTCTTCGCGTGAATTATTGTGGAGGGTCGACGAGAAGCGATGGAAGATTTTGGGTTTTTTTTTTTCTTAATCGTATTTCTTTCCTCGGCGTGTATTTAATGCAGTGGAGAGCGTGTAGTCGCCTGTACCCGCCGGTACTATACACTATAATAGACTCTGTGCCGGGTCGCTGACGGCGAACCCCACAGGTTACCCCAGCATCGCGCACCCTCCGGGATTAACACTCGTAAGCCCTTCCAACAACGGTTGTCGTAGCTGTAGTGGTACAACCACCACTACAACTATCAGTTCATTTCGGAGGAGGAAGAAAGGGAGGAGAGCAGATTCGATCCGCTCGATCTCCCCGGATCTTGCACCCGACAAGCCTTCGTTGCCGCGTTGCAATCTCCCTCCTTTCTCTCGCTCTCGACTGAATTCTTTTATTTTCTCGCTCTCTCATTTACTCCAAGTTTCCTCGGCCAGTTGCCGCTCGCATGTTGCCGCTCTCTCGCGGGGCTCCCGCGTTAGGCACGCTCGAAGATCCTCGTAAAACGTCCGTACCTATTTCACGGTAGGGATAGATTGGTTTCGTGCTCGGTGCGTTGAACTCATTGTCGAGAGCTTGTTCGCCGAATGATCGCAGGCAGCTCGGTTAGAAACTAGCCCCTGTACTGTCATGAATAGTATCGTGGCTGCGGAACGAGTTCACCCGCCACCGGAACTACGCCCGAGGAGACTAATCGATACATTGCACGATTGAAATTATACACCGAGAGAAGCGTCTCGGAAAAACTACCGAGTCTTACGGGAAATTTCGAACGGGCTACATGGTAGACCAGCGCCACCATTGGCGATGTGTGAAATTTTCACACGGGCCACAGCAATTTTTACCCAACCTATACGGTAGTTTTTTTTTCGGAGGCGTGACAGAATTTTGCGTGTCTGGAATTTCGAGGATTAAAACTAAGAATTTCATGAATTGAAACAAAATTCGGTGGATTAAAACTGAGAATTCCATTGATAACATTTTTATTACGTGTATATGCTTGAAACAATTTGATCGACGTAATATACCGCTATAACCTGCAGACCTAATTCTTGCAAAAATTTCTGGATATTCGAGTACCATCTGCGATTGCGAAAATGACCATATTTTTCAGCAGAATGTATTAAGTTTAATGCGAATTTTTGCCAGGCTGTCGCTGTAGTTCCAACGTAATTGAAAGTTCTGTCGGTTCTTGCCAGATTTATGGTAATTTCTATCAGATCCTTCTCTCAGTGATGACCCTGAAGACATCTGTATGACATCAAATTTCATCTTTCGCAAGTTTCTGTTAATGGACGGCTTTAGCAAGAAAAAAATTGTAGCCATGTACAATTTAAGTCTCCAAGTGAACTTTCCCGAGTGAACCTTGCGCCATGCAAAACGCAGCGATTATAACTTGACGAAATGCAGTCTCATGCAGATATCTTCAGGATCATCTCGCAGTGCACCCATGGCTCGTACCATGGAGGGAAAGATCGCGGTATCGCTCGCTTCCCTTTTTACCGTGAGGCCCAAAATTTCCTACCGCGATGATTCCGAGTTACTTCACCGAGAGAAAGTACCGAAGAGACAAACGACCCAAAGAGCTTTGCCAGTTTATCCGACGTGACGATACAGCGGTCTCCGTACGAGCGCGCGTTTGACGCGGTATCGCATTCTTCATCCAGCAAACCTCCAGTTCTTGTTAGCCGTCTCTAAATGGTCTCTCTGTAATAAACGGACAATGGCAAGAGCTGTCGCGCAGCAGCAGGAGCGCCAACGGAGAGGAGAGAAGATGAACGTGTGAATGGAAACTAATCGTTTCTTCGGGCGCGAGGTCCGCGCCCCACCTCTGACTCGTTCTGGTATGCTTCCATTGTGTCTTGGGCTCGCGGTTCCCGTGGCTCCACGCGAAGCCAGAGAACGACGGACTTGGACCTCCAGCGGCAGCACCAGAAGCACCATTAGCCATTGTTCGTTGTCGCCACCGCGGACTTTGTCATCTTTCTCGCGATGATTCTTACCGAGACTACGTGGACAATCCCAAGCAGTGCTGCGCTGCCTCGGCATTACCCAGATGGGATTCCGCCGTAACTGGAAAAACGGCACCTCGCTGGCTCTGCACTCTTCGCCACATGCCAAGACGCCGTGTCGGCCCTTCTCCGGCCGGCGTAAGTAGCCAGAGCGAAGCCGTTGGTCTTCCGATGACTAACAAGCACTTCATAATGCCAATACTTGACAGGGATTTTTTTTTGTTTCTATGACGTCACTTCCCATGTGAAAATCCCACTTTTAAACCTTAAGTGACGTTACACAAAAAAGTTTTAAAAATGTCGCTTAAATTTAAAAAAATTCTCTATGACGTGACTTCCGGTTTCGAAATCTCAGTTTTCAATCGGAAGTGACATCATACGCGAAAAGGCCACTTTTCGCCGGGAGTCTCTCTTGAGCTTGAGCAACTGTACACAGTAAAAAATAATTTCGTAAACTCGGAATACTAAATTTCGTAAAAATAATTTTGTCAAGTAAGTGACAAACTCGTTTGTTTAAGTTTGAATACACAAACCTGGCCTTTTATTTCCTGTGTCGTTAGCAATTTTAGTTTGTACTTCCGGTTGTAAAAGTACAGGAAAACTAAAACTAGACGATCGGAAAATTAACAAATAAAAAATTGCGAAGTTCGTGGACAATAAATTGTTCTAAAAAAGTAGAAACATTTTTTACTGTGTACGGGGGTTTGAGGTCGTCCTTCTTTTTCCTCCGCCATCAGAGAACACTGCATTCCCTCGCTGCTGGGGCAGTTCGGAGGCTGCGCGGAAGTAGCCTCGAGGAGGAGGAAACCGGTGACGCGAAGTGCTCGCAATTGTTATTTTTTTTTCTCCCTCCGCCTTTCTATCTCGCGATCTTCCGAGACTCAACTCTTTTTGGCACCGCAGAGGTATCAGAAAAAAGTACGACATCGCCCGGCTCGCACCCAGGACTGACCGGAATCGCCGGATTGTATTCCATTTCCTCTCGGCAGCGTCTCTGCCAACTGTTTTACTGCCCGATGGGAGGGGTTAATGAAACTTTTTAATCGCCAGCGGCTACTTTTCGCGATACACGCGGTACGGAGGAAGCGGCGACCAGAGAGCGCCACGGCTGGCCCAGACTTGATGGCTGAGTTGTTGGTATGCCAAGTCGATGCCGTAGAGAGAGGCAAGCTTTTCTGTACGCTCTCCGTAAAATCCCATTCCTCCGCTCGCTGTTTCCGCTACCGTTGCTTCGCTCTCGCACTTCGCCGAGCGTGATGCAAAGGTCGAAATTAAAGTGAAGAAAGCCAGGATATATATATAAAAAAAAAAATAATAATAATAAAAAAATAAAAATAAAAACTACCCGCCTTCGGGAGCTCGGGAAATTATTATACGCGAGAAGCACGCTTCCCTCTCTTTCGCTTTCACGCTTTAATGATCTTAAAAATAATATGCCTCCTACGTAGGCATTTTTTTTTTGCATTATCATCTCTCTCCGTTCTCCGCACTCGGGCTAATTACGACTAAATATTGCGGTAATACATTACGCTTACAAACGATATTGAGAAATATCTCCGGAATCTTAGTCTCACTCAAACACCGTAAGCTCCTCGCTTATTTTTCGTCCCATTTTTTTCATTTTTTTTTTTCTTACAATCTTCGCAAGGTTCTTCGCTGTGCGTGAAGAAGCCTCGGCAGTCCGCAGTGATGTATACACGAGAGCGACGAGAAATCCGAGCGAGGCCGCGAATATCGCGTTTCCCGTCGTCGTTTTAGTCGACGTGAAAAATAATTAACTGCTCCTCCCCGTCGCGGAGCTCCCGCTCTCTTTCGCCCCGCGACATCGTGGAAATTTAAGAACGTTTGTTTAAGTTAAGAGCGCTCAGGCACTTTCTCCTTTTTTTCCTGCTTAATTTTTTTTTTTTTGTTCCTCTTCTCAGTCGCCGCTGCAGCTTCCGCCTGTTTCTTCGCTCGTTCCCTCCCGCGGAGCTCTTTCCTCATCACCGTCAACGATATCTCAGTGTTTGCCCGCCGCGCGGCTCTCCGCCTCGTTGTCCTACTGTAAAATATAATTTGATATCCCATTAGCTTTATGCACTTGAGATTTATCGCGCAGGTCGAAGGCTCCTCGACTGCTCCCTCCTTTCCCTTATTTACGCGATCTCGCTCCTCCGCGTAATTCCATAATTGAGATTCACGAGCTTCTATTCGACAATTAATTCAACTGTGTCTCGTCTGGCGTAACGGGGCGGGTCTGCAGGACCGTCCTCTCCCCCCCTCGTGCCCCGGCGCGGCTAATTGTATAATTGATCCGGCAAAGCGCCCCAACGATTTCTCTCCGACGATATAACGATTAGTTTTATTCCCGGAAAATTCGATCGGTCGCGGATACGCAAAAAGATCGCCGGTGATTTATTATCGACGACCGTCGGGACGAGAGCCGGACGATGAAATTATTAATTCCATCGGTTCTCGGTGTGTGCCGGATGAGCCGAATCGGGCGCAAGGAGGCCAATCTCGCCCGTTCGGAGACGTTTTAGGGTCGCGGGCAGTTAATCGAGCTGCCACCGGCGAAATCCGCAGTGTCAGAGGCAAGGGAGGGAAAAAAAACAAAACCTCGGCTTCCTCGGCTCGGAAACAAAGAAAGGGGACAATAAGAATGGGGGCGGAGGGGTTAGTGGATGGTCCTAATTGAGGCTCGGGAAGCTGCGCCCGTGAGCCACTTAATTCTTCCGATAAAACTGGCAGATCGCTGCCGCGGTCGCGACGTGCGCCGGCGGAAGAACGCAGTCGCGAAACGATCCTCGGCGCTCTCCTCGGGAGCGGAGGCTGCGACGTCGGGTCTCTTCCCTGCGCCTACGCCACCCCGGAAGCTTTGCCCGGCTATTAAAGCCTCCCGCCTACGAGACACCTGGGTCCTCTGCGCGTTGTCTGCCACACGCGAAATAAGTTAATAATAAATTGTTCCCCCGAGGGATGTCGCACTCTCTCGCTCGCCGCTCGGAGACGGTTCACGTCTGCCCGCTGGATTTCCGCGGTGTCTACTCGATACATCCAGCCGGGGGAGTTGTAACGACGATAAACTACCGGGATATCCTCGGCCGCCGATACGTTTTGGCGATTCGCGCTCGCTCGCGATGCGTAGGGTGAATCGGGGTGAGTTGGACAGCCGTAATGTCTTTTAACGCGACAAACGAATGGCGCTGCAGCTTGCTCAGTTTTCAGTAGGATAGAGCGGGGCAAAATGGGGCGACGGGACAAAACTGGGTTTTTGGGCAAACATCATGTTCCAATAATTTTTGGATTCCCGAATTCGCCCTATCGGATAGATCAGGCTTTTCTGCTCAGTTTTGCCACCTTGTCCGATCCAAAAATGATTGGAAAATTTAGTTTTGCCCAAAAACCCCGTTTTGCCCCGCTCTCCCCTACATGTGGATACAAGGCGATTGCACAAAAAGTTTTAAGATTGAAGCTGCAAGGGTCAGTGCGAGCACTGAATCTCTACTTTGACGTAGTCAGAAATTTCCCGAGCCATATTTCCCGCACTCCGGAGACATACTAGATTATAATTTTGCTAGTAAATCAAGATCGCACACTGTAGTTGGATCTTTCAGGGATAGATTGGCGCGTAGTAAACCTATTTTTTAAATTCCTTATGGGTGAAGAGGTCACGTCAGTAATGGCGGGACATTGCCGGCAATAGCGGGTGGTATGGCCAATGAATTTCATTTTATTTTTAGTTTGACATTTGAAACATTTGACGGAAGCAATTACTGTCTTTCTGTAGTGTATTTAGATAACATAAAATATAATAAGACATGTTTTGCGCGATCTCGATGCTTCTTTAGGCCTAATGACTACGATTATTACTGTGGCCATGTCATCCGCAAATGTTTAGTTGTACAGCTACAATTAAATCACGCATCGAAAATATCGAATGTTCTGAGTAAATTACTTTACTTTGAAGTTTCTAGAGTTGGTTACAACAAAAATGTTAAACCTCTAATTTTCGTTGTTTAAAAAACCATGGCCATATCAGCCGACTTACCCTAAAGCTCCTCGCACATAAAACTACGTAAGGAACACATACGGGCCGTGCCGTATCGACCCACAGCCATGATTGGCTGATGCTCCCGTATTGGTGTGCGACCTGGTCCGCTCGACTCCGTGCGACGGAAAACGGCAAACGTTGTTTCACGTGCGAGCACCTTAAATCGTATCAATTCTTCCGAACGGCGCGCGTGCGTCGTCAGGTGTCGCGCGTCGCTGATCGTATCGAAAAGATCGAGTTACCCGAGTCGAAAAAAAAAAAGAAAAAAAAAATAGAACGAAAAATTAAATAGCCATACGATAGAGTCCGTCGGGAGATTACAATCTCGATGGGCCATTGGAGTCCGATGAGTCTATAGAACGGTCCCGACACGGTTCCATTCATCGCGTCAATCACCGAACTCGCCTCCTCGGCCTCTTCGACATCGAGAACTTAATCGTCCGGGCATTATCGCTGTCCGTACAGAATATGCGGCGTTGAATAGAAATTAGAGACGCGTATGCCACTGTTATGTGCGCGTATGTGCGTGTGTGCACCGTGCGAGTAGGAGAGGAACTCCGGTGTATTGCCTAGAGCCACGGAACTTTATATCTGACCCGACCATCTGTGCGTCGACTCTTCGTGACCCGCCCGCCGCAAAGCCGGCATTATAAATTATTCTCCGGACGATGATACAACATAATCGACCTATCCGTTAATGCGAACGCCACGGGAATACCGCGGATGGAAGCCGCGGATCCTCGCCGCGCCGAGGAACGCGCGCGCTCACGAAACGGAATAATAATAAAGCACCACCCAACGCGCCCCTCCGCGATCGCGGGCGTCGCGAGCAAATATCGGAAACACGTAGAACAATATCGTCAACGAGGAATAACAGTTCGGTATTTCGTTGTACGAAGAAAAAAAAAAAAAAAAAAAAAAAAAGGAAA
>JAPYZC010002953.1:0-13222 GCA_030522665.1 Ichneumoninae sp. A BG-2022a | reverse complement strand
CCGCGACTCTACCGCCGGAATAATCGGAACGAAAGAAAAGAAAAAAAAATCAAATAAAACGAAAAGCCAACGAAGTGATGATTGCCGAGACTAAACTTGTGATTCTTCGGTATTTCCGTGTAACAGACGAAAACCTCTCGGAAACTCCGCCGCGTCTTCCGACGAGTCTCTCGCTCCGCTGAATGACGAGAGGGGACGGAAAAAGATAGAGAACAAGTTGAAAAAAAAAAAAAACCTCTCGAACGAATCGTCATCTCGAAGCTCTATCTCCATTCGGGAGCTGAACTCTCTCTCTCGCGGCCACCGTTCGACGTAATGACGACGCTAACAGCGGCGGTCCGTGCCTCGTACATCGTACAATAAAGTTGCCCAGTGGAAGTTTATAATATTATAAAATGGTGTAGTGCGCGAGGAAAAAAAATATCCGTCGCACACACACACACACACGCGCGCGCGCGCTCGCGCTCGCCCGTTGGATCTTGTTTCGTACGCTCGACGGGCTCGGGAGGTTGTTATCTAACTTGTGCCTCGAGTATACATACACACGCATATATATTCCTTTTTAACACTCCGAGCTCGTTTGCTTTTATTTTTCTTGCGTACCAACGAATCTATATAATTCGCCCGATCGCAACATCAAATTCTATGTCGTGCTCTCTAGTCGGAGTGGACGGGACTTTGCATCTCGAAGATCCAGATGATTCCCTTTCTTTTTTCGATCTTTTATTTATTTTTTTTCGGTACACGAGATCGTTCGTCGCCAGTCGGGAGAGCCCGTGTAACGATTATGTGATAAATCAGGTAGCGCCCTCGACAAGCCGAATCCTTTCATTCTACTGCTGCTGTGCTCCTGCTTGCTCCGTTACTGCCTCGTGCGTGTGTGTATGTGCGCTGCGTGTATGTATGTGTTTGTCTGTTCTGCGCCTCGGGAATCGTTGGCTGACCTTTCGAAATACCTACCGCGCGGGGTACAACCGTGCGCGGTGAAGGGGGCGATCGCGAACGGCGGACAGTGAGCACACGGACGGTCGAAAGGGGGGGGGGAGAGGGGGTAGGTAGAGGAGCGCGGTTACGTTCCGCGAGGAATTTATGTTTTCACTGCTCAAATGGCATTGCCTCGGATAGAAAATTTTTACGACCACCCGTTCTGTGTCACACGCTTAGAGTACAAACGGAAAATACTATCTTACGACGGACGTCGTAATACGGTGAACCGTTCATTCAATCTATTTTTTTTTTTTTTGGTCTTTCGACGTATCGATGGAATCTCGAACAATTCTGCTGGCTCATTGACGGGGCTCAGTGTTCGAACTTCAAAATAAACGGGCGCCGACGAGGTTAGGATTTTAATTCCTACGGTTTCCGCGTGTCGCCGATCGAACGCTGGTCTTCTCGAACACAACGATTGTTCCGTTAGTTTTACACAACACGAGCAGTCGACTAATTTAATTCACGCAGCGCGAACGACGGCGCTCGATCCACGGAGCTGAAAATTTATCTTATCTTCCCGCGGTTGTACCGAGGCGGTTATCTCGCCTTTCCCCACGAACACTCTGCCGCTGCACTCGCACGCACTCGAACGCGCCACGGGTTGAGCGAGCGAGAGAATCGTCACAATTTGGTCGTTCGACGTCGACGGAAATTAAGTTTTAAACAAATCCAGTGGTTTATGCGAAATCGGGAAATTTTCAAAATATTTTGTTATTTTTTTTTTTGATCTCAAGAGAACATTCTGTTGATTCATTGCATGTTTAGAAGTCTTTGGACATTAATTTGTCACAAATCTGTACATCCAGCCAAGTAGTTTTTGCCACTTGTTTGCGAAATCAGGAAATTTTCAAACTCATTTTGTTATTTTTTTTTTCTCACAAGTCAACATTCTGTTGCAGATCCCTATTGGCATGGAGCTAGGAGCGCACTGATAGTGATAGTCTATGAGGCAAGAGAAGTTCTTTACGCTCTAAGAGTCTTTACGTTCGAGGCTCGTTGCATACCCCGGACAATTTTTTTTTTTTTTTTTTTTTACAATGAATTTAAATTTGTTGTCTTCTTTTTCATTGCAGATCTTGGTTTCTATGCATTGCCTGCCAAAGAAGAACTGAGCCCAATGTTTCCACACAATTCTAGTTCACATGAGATTTCTACCGAAACAAATGCCTTCGTACAAAATTCCAAGGTGAGAGCGCACAGAAGTGCTTTTCCCCAACAGAACTTCCATCGTCTCGGACACTAACGAGAGTTCCTCCTGCATTTTGCTCGATGGAAAAACTTCTATTTTAATTATCAATTTTTTACAAACGTGTGTTAATTATCAATTTTTTACAAACGTGTTTTAATTATCAATTTTTTAAAACTTGTTTTTTTATCAACTTTTTAAAACTTGTTTTTTTATCAATTTTTTAAAACTTGTTTTATTTATCAATTTTTAAAAAACTTATGTTTTAATTACTCATTTATAAGTTAAAAATCTATTTAATTTTTTTGTCGAATTTACAGGGGGATGTAGTAGTATTAGAGGGAAGCAGTCTGAGTGGGGCGCGGGAGGGGGAACGACCAGAGCATGCTAGGTACTGTGATATCGAATTCATAAACAGCAGCATGATGGCAGCACCTATCAGCCACCCCGAAGCTACCGCCGCCAATGACTTCTTAACCGTCCTGCCACGCCAATCTGGTCAGTATTCTTCATTATTTACCCCTTAAGGCAACGTAATGATTGTTACCGAAACCTCGTAGTTCCAAGAAGCCAAACATTTCCGGTGGAACCATAAAAAATGAAATCTTGAAAGTAAACAGCTTAATTTTACCGGGTATCGAAAGCACGCAGAACTGTCGGTTAGCCGATTTAATTTCGCGGTGCGTTGTGGTTTTCGCGAAAAAAAGAAAATGGATTAACGGATAGAATGTTGTCGGGCCCGTGCACTGTAAAAAATTTTTTTTTTTAAATGTAAATTTAATGTACCGGACTGGAAGTTTTGACGTAAAAACTGATACATTAAATGTAATGTACAATTGTGACGAAAAATTAATATAACTTTTCATTGAAATTTAATTATTAAAAATAAAGTATTCCAAATGTTTTTGATACACCGAACATTAATCTTTCATCACAATTGTAAATGAAATCTTCCAGTGCTGTACATTAGGTACCATAAGAATTTTTTTTTGCCGTCTATAGAAACGAATTTTGCCTAAAAAGAAAACGAATTTATTTATCGTAAAAATTTGGATTGCAGGTGAGCTCAGCTTTGCCGGTGTAGGCGAGGCCTGCCAGTCAGTGGCAAAAGAAACCACAAAAAACCCAACAAATCACCTTCTAACCTACGATAATAATAATAAAGTAAATAACCACAACAATGCAGAACATAATCATCACAAGTACAGAAAGCAAAACACACCGGGCTCGCTTGGTCAGCAGCTGGGCAGCTCCGCCGATACGTCTAAGTCTACGTCTAAGCCGTTAAGTGATAATAAGGATAGCTTTAGCGATGTAAGCGTTAGGGTACTAAAAGTAAGTGTACGCGTTGTGGTAAAGAGGGGCGATGCGCGCCGCCCCGCTGGGGTACCTAGCCTAGTTAGGATACCCAAGTCTGATCGCCCCCAGCGGCTGCCGCGTCTCGCCAACATTGTCGACAATTACTCCTTACTAGGGTCCCGCCTTGACCACGGCGAAAACAATAATATTAAGTATAATATTAGTACAGTAAGTAATAATATTAATGATAACTCAAAGTCTGTGATATTGCTCAGCTCAACCAGTTACGGTGACTACTATCTCCTGGCCGACGGTGGCCTCGCTGGCGTAGACGCCGCCATCCCGGTTATTATAGTTGACGACGACGTCGAGGTGGAGTACGAAGAGGCGGAGGTGGAGAAGAACGACGATGATTACGAAAACAATACCTTGGAGAGTCGGAGAGTCGTGAAGAAAACAAACGACGTGGAGGAGGACGAGGGCGTCGATCCGTCGAGCATTATCGACAGCAGCGCTTGGATCGAGGGTCTCCGAGTGGCGAGGAGCGGCGTGAAGAGGGACGAGAGTCCCGCAGCGGCAGCGTCACCGAGCAATCTCATCGAATCGAGGAGCCTCGAGGAAGTCACGAGCATCGCCGATCGTTCGAGAACGTACGTTAAAACAATCGGCCCTCCGGATGTTCGGAATTCGACGGCTAAAAACGCCAGTTCTTCCATTACGCTTATCGTTTCCAAAAACGGAATCACCGACCACCGCAACCACGACACGCAATCTTTCCTCGATAATCTCACGAACCTCCGGGGAACGTCTCAACTCGGGTGTACGACTACTAATTCTCCGCTAGGGCACGTCACCGTTAGCAAGCTGACGCAACGCATATGTGTTCCATTATTGATAAAGCGTAACGTTTACGATTATATCGAGGTTGGTAATTGTAACCGCGACGACGGCGACGAGGACGGGGACATCGTTGACGGGAACGTGAACGAGGACGAAGACTACGACGACGACGAAACGATGATAATTATTAAATATAATCGAGACGATGTTATCGAAGACATTGTTAACGTCGCTGTGTGCTACAAGACTAGTTACGTAACGACTACTAATATTAGCGTGTTAGGGTCTCAAAATGATGGTATTAGACGTACCGAAGCAACAATGTTTACTGTTGGTGCTCTTTCATTTCAGGATAACGATAAGTCTAACAAGCCTCTCAACGATAGATATAAGGATAATAAGTATCAAGTGTCTACTAAAGTTGGTCTTGAATCTAACTATGCGTATTTTAATTACGTATCTAAGTCTACGCCGATCATTAATATTAGCGATAAGTCTGAAACTTCGTCACGCTATGTTTATGTTAACGATAACGATGTAGACGATGAAGTTGCTCGACTTGGCGTTAACGACAAATGCGAGGTGATATATGAGGTCAAACGAGTCAGGTCGGCCGTCAACATTCCTACACTGACTACCTGCGAGCCTACGATGACGCTTAAATGCCAATCAGCCACCGTCACATCCCAAACAAACGCTGTACCTGTATCTCGAGTCGAGAATCATCCGAATAACGACGAAAACTTTGTGGTGGAGGATGACGACGATGGTGAGAATGTTGAAGATGAAAAAATCCGATCCGAACGCAAGGATCGCGTCTCCGATGTGGAGTCTCAGCCGGACGACGCTTGCAGCGACTCGACTACGACGAACAATTCGAAGATTAACGAATGCGATGACGAAGACAACGTCGAACATCGATACATCGATCGGAATAGCAACGAGAACGTTAAAACTTCTTTCACCGAATTAACGAAGATCGATAACGACGAAGACGAGGCCTGCCCGAGGCCGTCCACGAGGAATTGGTCAAGACTGATCGAGCGCGTCCGCGCTCTCATTCCCGCTTACGAACTCGCGTTCGGGAACAACGAGGGCGAGACCTGGCGCAACGAGCTCAGAAGCGCCCTTAGTATTTTATTCGGCAAGGACGTCGCCGTCGGCGATACCGTGACGAACGACCGCGACCCGATAACTGAGTACAAGGAACGCTGGGGAATACCGAGCATGCTACGGCTCTGCGGAGGCGGCGAGAGCTCCCTCAACAGCGGCGGCGGCGCGAACTGGGGATCGGCACCGGCAACCACACCGAACAACAACAACGCCAATCAGTCCGGATGGGGCGCCGCACCCGGCAATCAGCCCGGCAGCGCCGGACCTCCCAGCAACTGGGGCGGCAACAACGTCAACAGACCCGTCTCCGGCAATCCCAACGCCAATCAAAATCAGGGACCGCCCGGGGCTCAGACTAATCCTGGTGAGAATCCTCTATTTATCATTCCTCAATTATTATCGCGGGTCTATTGGTTACTTTTTTTTTATAAAGAATTATGAAGCTGAAATAATGTTGGCGATTTTTTTTTTATATAGAAATTATGAAGCTGAAATAATGTTGGCAATGTTTTTTTATATAGAAATTATGAAGCTGAAATAATGTTGGCAATTTTTTTTTATATAGAAATTATGAAGCTGAACTAATGTTGGCGATTTTTTTTATATAGAAATTATGACGGTGAACTTATGTTGGTTATTTTTGTTTGTACAAAAATTATAAATTTGAATTAATGTCGGTGATTTTTTTTTACACAAAAATTATGAAGTTGAACTAGTGCAAGTGATTTTTAAAAAATAAAAATTATAAAGCTAATGTTGGTGATTTTTTTCTGTGTTTATAAAAATTATGAAGTGAACTAATGTCGATGATTTTTTTGTTGTTTTTTTTTGCAGGCAACGTAAACAAGGTGAACAATCCGAATCAATCGGCGAACGCTCAAACAGGTCCACCGACGTCGCAGTCGGCGAATCCGACGCAGGGCAATCAGAACAGCGGGGGTCAATGGTCTCAGGGAAAGTCGAACAACGCGGTTGGCCCGGGAGTGCCGAATCCGTCTGGCCAGAACAACAACGGAAACAACGTGGCCCAGCAGCCATCCGGCTCGAACGCCAACAACAACCAGGTGAACAATCCGGCTCAGGGCACCGTCGCCACTACCGGCACAGCGGTCGCCACCAATCCGTCTACCAAAGCGCAGCTCGAGCAGTTGAACACTATGAGAGAGGCGTTGTTCAGTCAGGATGGATGGGGTTGCGTGAGTATTGTTATCGTTGCGACTTCACTTTTCCATACTTTATTCCATCTTTCTCCCTTCTTCGATGGCATCGCCATTCAAAAAAATGTATCTCTAGCTAGATAGATAAATTTATTCCACATTTACGACGTCCCAAATTCCCGGAAAATAATATTTCATAGTGTTTCACATAAAGGACATTTTTTTTCAATTTTGTATAGATTTCATTTTCAAATCGAACCTCACGAAGAGCGGTTCCTAGCAAAAGATTCTAAGAGGCGCCGTATTCGACATTTGTACCCAAAAAATGCGACACCTTTTAAACGTAATTGTCAACGACCGCCTTTCGCGAGATTTTTTGTAGATCGAAATATATATTTCTATGGGGTGGGAGATTAACTTTTGGTTATTTTTTGTTGTGAACCCAAAATACATATTCTTCAATTTTCTTTTAATTTCTATATAGAAAACTAAAAATGTTCAATAGCGTGAATTTATTGAAAAAAATTCTTACCACCCCCCAAAAATAAACAATTCAACCTTAAACTGAGCCTTGCGAAAGACGGGCCCAAGCAAAAAAATCCTAAGCACGCCACATTAACGTTCCATAATCGTCTCTGATTTCCTTTTCTTCACAAAACAACGTTTTTCATGGTTTTATGCACTGCGCGCTTGCCCGGGCCGAAGTTTTTTTGTTATTTATTTTATTTTATATTTATTTTCGTTCGTACAGCAACACGTGAATCAAGACACAAATTGGGACGTGCCGACATCACCGGAGCCGGCTCTGACGAAGGACGGCGTGCCGATGTGGAAACCGCCGGTGAACAACGGCACGGACTTGTGGGAGGCTAATCTGCGAAACGGTGGACAACCGCCACCGCCCCAGCAGGCCAAGACCCCGTGGGGTCACACGCCGTCAACGAACATCGGCGGTACGTGGGGCGAGGACGACGACGCCGCCGATTCCTCCAACATGTGGACCGGCGCTCCCGCCCCGAGCCAACCAAATACCGCCCAGTGGCCCGGAGCTACGAGCAATCAAGCCAGTATGTTTAATTCGATGCTCAATTATTTTCAGCAAATCAGTTGTGCAGCAGCTTAAAGCTACTGCGTGGCACACCCGTCAAACGAGTGCTACATTTTTACAGTTGTTTATGCACACTTGTAGGCATTTGTTCACAGTAAAGGAGGTTAACTTGTGTCACGCATGTGTCCTCAACCAAGAGAAATGTTGCAAAAAAAAAAAAAAAAAAAAAACGTCTCGTAAATGCAAATTTCTGTATTGGTACTTTTTGTTGGGTTTTTCAAAGTACAATCCGTATTTTTTAGCCGATTTTAATGTATCACAGCTAATTTTGTTTCGTAAACTTTGCTCTACGAATCCACCGAGTACATTTTTCGTAGATTTGACCGTTTGACAAATACACCTCATTGTTTAACCGGTGCATTTTTTTCATAAACAAACTGCTGTAATTTTTAAACGACGAAACCTATTTAAAAAATCTTCTCGGTGAATCCGTCGAGCAACGTTTGAGAAACAAAATGAGCCGTCATATATTACAATCGACGAAAAATAATGATTCTTCTTTGAAAGAACGCAACGTAAATATGTCCTCATGGAAATTTGCATTTATCAATTTACGTATTCGCAAAAACATCATTATCAATAGTTTCCTTGATTGAGACCCCACGCACCAATACAAATCTACTTCCGTTACCATTAAACAAAAGCAAACATTTTGGATTGCGTTCCGTGCAGCTACCTTAAATTGCAACAACGAAAAAATAAAACTTATTGCTCGTTCCTTAATCGTTGCACGGTATTTATTTTTTTTCTGTTTCCCAAGCCGGTTCAAGCTGGGGCGATCCGCGCATAGATCCACGCGACCCGCGAGACCTTCGATCGGTGGATCCGCGCGAGATGCGCGATCCCCGTGACCACCGTATGACGCTCGATCCTCGCGATCACATGCGCGTGATGGATCCGATGGCGGGACGCAGCGCCCCGCGAATGGCCGACATGCGCGGCGACCCTCACGGTATATCTGGACGTTTGAACGGCGCGAACGCCGACGCAATGTGGGGTCAGCCACCGGGTCCGCCGCATCACCAGATGGGCCACCAGCATCCGTCCGGTGGACCACCGGCGAAGATGCTGAATCCATCGAGCATGAACCAGTGGGCGCCGCCGCCCAAGGACATGATTCCCGGCAAGCCTTCCGGCTGGGAGGAGCCATCGCCGCCCACGCAGCGCAGAAACGTGCCGAACTACGACGACGGCACGAGCCTCTGGGGCAATCCAGCGGCCAATCAACGCGCCATGCCCGGAAGCAAGGTCTCCCACTGGAAAGATCTGCCGACGCCGAATCTCGGTCGCGGAGGCATGCAGTGTCCTCCGGGTATGCCGCAGAACCGCATGCCCGGACAGCCGGGCATGAAGCCCGATGTCGGTGGCGGTCCCATGTGGGGACATCCGGCTGGGCCCGGAGGTCGAAACGGCTCGTGGGCCGACGGTCCTCACGACACCACCACGTGGGACGAGCCGAAGACACCGGCCGCGTGGAACGAGCCACAACTCAATCCCGCGACCTGGGGAGGACCCGGAGCTCACAAATCGAAGGCCATGGGCGGTCCCGGGGCCGGCAGCTGGGCCGACGCTGACATGGAACCGACACCCAGCTGGGCACATCCCGCCAAGCCGGCTCTCACCAAAGAAGTCATTTGGAACAGTCGGGAGTTCCGCTATCTGTGCGATCTCGGCTACAAAGTAAGAATTTATTCGATGATTTGAAATTTGTTGTTTTTCTTTGTTTCTCCGATCAATGGACCTGAAGATATGTGCACGATGTCTAATTTCGTCATTGGCAAGTCTCTGGCAATGCAGGGATTTAGAAAGAAAAAAAAGCGTGATAATCGAGGTTTTCAAAAAGCTTTCTTATCTGATCTAGTTTTGTGCGCAAGGCTTCTATGAAAAATAATTTTCTGTAATTATTTGCCTAGAAGAGGAAGCTTTGTCAGTTAAAGGAAATAATCGCATTTGCAAATTCAAAAAAATCACTATTTTTTGCAATATTCAGTACAAGGTTTCCCTATGAAAATTCTAGTTATGTGTCTTTTCGGGGCCGCGTTTAATGTATTTTTTCCCATTGATCACGAATCTGGCACTCTTTTTACTCTCAACTCACTATTTAACACTAAAACTCGCGTCAGAATGAAAATACGAATTTTTCATAAATAAATAAAAAAATTCAAAATCTCATAAAATTTTAACTGTTCGATCGATCATCGTGAAATTGAAGAGGGATGATCGGTCGATAATGGTCCCTTTAGGTACAACTTTTTAACCAAACTTTTTTTTTATCAGAGTTAACTTGTAGGTCCAATCAACTTGTAAATTTTATCAAATTGTTAACTTGTAGAATTTTATTCTCTAATTTAACTTCCCCGGCGCGAAGTTTCTGCGATGCAAAACACAGTCGTTATAACTTAACGAAATTTAGTTTCATACAGACATATTCAGGGTTACCCCAATCAATGTTTTTATTTCTTAATAACAATATATATTATTTAAATAATAATGAAAATTGTTGTTTTATAAAACTTATTTGTATTTTTTTTTATTTGCAGAAGGAGGACGTAGAAGTGGCGCTGAGAACTCGCGAAATGAACAGAGACGAGGCCCAGGAACTTCTGAGCCAGCTGCGCTCGCTCGAGCAGTGGCGTCGACACGACGCTCAATCGTCGTATGATCCGCTTAGCCAAGCTACTACAGCGGCTGCGTACCCGAGATTCAATCACGTGGCGCAGCAGATGTCCTTCCCACCGGTATGTTAAAACTTTCTCGAAACAAAGTTTTGTTTTCTCGACTTAGTTAACGGGCGAATCGCCGTATTAGTGTCGGACACGGGGATGGGATTTGCCAACCGTTGACCCCGAACACGTACGTCCTCTCCTTGACTTGCGATCTTCAAGAGTATGGTTTTTTTTCTCTTTGTTCTTTCGAGTGAAACATAAAAAGAAGACAATAATAATCGTAACAGCATCGTCGCGTAACAAAAGCGAGACGACGATTATGCGTGTGAGCTCCAAGTCTGCGAAGGTGTTTCGTTGTCTGAACTTGGGACTACTTTTTTTACCCACATTTTAACAAACATATTCATATAACGGTCGACGAGATCGTAGAGAATGGGCTGGTGTTCTCGTGGTGGCGGTGTTTTGTATACAGGTAACATCGCACTAGATTAATACAGTCTTTCGATTAACGAGCCGGCTACAAAAATTACGGTTTAAAAAATATATGTATATATCTATAAAATAAAGTTTCAGTCACCGCAAGTCTAAGATAATTTTCCGAACGTTGATTGATGTTATCTGACCTCATTATTAAACAAAGAAAAAATATCGATGACTTGTACCGTGCGGAGTGGAATTTTTATGAGCTTGAAGATATCTGCTCGAGCCTAATGGAATTTTAAGTCGAATTTTAAGATTTTTGTTTCAACTTAACATCGCTCTTGACATCAAAGTTTGGCCCGAATTTCATTGCGTTGATCTTAAGATCGAACCTCAATTCAAACTTGATTA
Source organism: Ichneumoninae sp. A BG-2022a (assembly GCA_030522665.1). NCBI lineage: Eukaryota > Metazoa > Arthropoda > Insecta > Hymenoptera > Ichneumonidae > Ichneumoninae sp. A BG-2022a. The sequence continues at coordinate 2,032 of JAPYZC010002953.1, read as the reverse complement.
GTTCAGCCTAAATATCGACATCGAACTGCAATCAAATTTAAGTTCAGACTTAAGTTCGAACGTAAAATCAAACTTCAGCACAAAATCAAGTTCGAACTTGAGATAGATCTTAAGCACGGAATGAAGTTCGGACCAACCTTCGATCTAAAGTTCGATTTTATGTTCAAACTAACGCCTTAAACTTCGACCCTAAGTTTCGTCAAGTTACAACTGCTGTGTTTTTAATTGCACAAAAACTTCGCTCAGGGAATTTCACTCCGAGAATAGAATTCTCCAAGCGAACAATTATTTTTCCCCAAAGCCAGTGCATTGACTGAGACTTTTCAAAGATTAAATCCGATGACTTGCAGACATATCTTTGGGGACACGAATTTTTGCCGCAGGTGCATTTTTCCGTAATCGAAATTGAATGAAATCCCGACGTTAGTTCAAAGACTGTACGATTTATCGGTATATAATTACTATAACAATTTGGAAGTAGTTGAGAGATTATTAGAGTGGCTAGGAAAGGGAATGGGGTACAGGGTTATTCTCATGTAACGCAGGGGGCCGGAGTGCCCAGCGGGGCGGCTACTGGGAGCGTTAGTGGTTCGGTCGCCAGCGCCAGTCTCCTCAAGCTCCAGCAACAGCAGCAGCAGCAGGCCGCAGTTCAACTGCAGCAACAACAGCCGAGTGTCAATCCTCCGCAACCTCCTTTCAACCAGGTGAACTACCTGACGATCCGAACGCAACGCTATTTGTCACGCCTTCGGGCAATACGCCTAACACTATCGCTCACCCACTTTCGCGATTTCGAAAAAAATCAATTCTTTCTTCTTTGCCGATAATCTCTGTGCCTCAATACACACGCATGTACATCGATTGTGCTTTGAAAAAAAAAAGAACTAAACTTTCCTTTCTCCGTTGTGTCGTCCTACGCATGCTATTATTTTTTTTTACTCCGTGCCTGAATTGAAACTTTGCATCCGACGTTACCGTCCGGCCACTTTCGTTTACTCGTCGACGAACGGTCGCTGCATGCGAGACTCTCTATCTCTCTGTTGCTTCAGGGCGCGGCGCATCTTCGTAAGTAAAGCGCGCGTATTTTTTTTCTTTATTTTATTTTTTTATATATATATAAATTTTTTTTACTCGAACAACGTTCTCGGGTCGATGTGTCTCACAGGCTTGTCCGCTCGGATCTCACTGTACGAGAGATCGATAGATATTTTTTTATCCTTTTTTTTTTCTCAACCTCGATCGCACACGCTGGCCTTGATTGCTGTACACACACTTGTATCTGTATATATTTTCTCGATGTTAGTTTTAACTTTTTTTTTTCGAACGAGATTCGACTACGAGGCCACTTGGATTTTCGGGCTCGTTTGTGGAATCGCGTTTTTAATTTCTGATTTCTTTTTTTTTTAGGCATCGAGAACCCTTCAAAATCCACCGAGCACGCAGCAGCTCCGCATGCTGGTGCAGCAGATACAGCTGGCCGTACAGGAGGGCTATCTCAATCAGCAGATACTCAATCAGCCGCTCGCCCCGCCGACCCTGTTGCTTCTCAATCAGTTGCTTCAGCAGATAAAAGTGTTGCAGCAACTCCATGCGCAGCATTCGGTGCAGAATACGCTGAAGGGCAACAGCCAGACGGTACTCCAGATAAGCGTCCAGATAACGAAGACGAAGCAGCAGATCGCCAATCTGCAGAATCAAATAGCCGTTCAGCAGGCAACCTACATGAAACAGCAGCAGCAACAGCAGCAGCAACAACATCCGGCCGCCCCGTCGCAATCGTCGGACTATTACAAAACCTCGTCGGTTCACGATCCGATGTCGGCGTTGCAGAACAGCTTCAGCGATTTGGCTATGAACAAGGAGCCTCCTGTGGTGAGATATCCACTATTTTTTTTAAGGAGGGAGTCTCGCTGCGCGCTGACTTCGCATAAGCTCGACAACAATAAGAGAAAATTGCAAGTACTTCTTGATGGTGTGAAAATCTGAAAAAAATCATGTATACTAAAGGTACTGAGAAGATTAATTTTGCATA
>JAPYZC010002952.1:0-29362 GCA_030522665.1 Ichneumoninae sp. A BG-2022a | reverse complement strand
TTTTTTTCAGATTTTTACACCGTCAAGAAGTACTTGCAATTTTCTCTTATTGTTGTCGAACTTATGCGAAGTCAGCGCGCAGCGAGACTCCCTCCTTAATGACACAGGAAATGTGAGGACAGTTTCGTACATTCAAGCTTGAGGAAACGAGTTTGTCACTTGGTGGACAAAATTATTTTTACGAAACTTCGTATTTCGATTTTACCAAATTATTTTTTACTGTGCGCGGCGGGATGACAGGTCAACTTTTATTATTTTTCTACCCCCTAAATGAAGATATTTAACAACTTTTCGTCTAATATCGTTCGGAGGGAATTACAGGCTACTGAAAAAATGGATCACAATACGCCCAAATTTGATGAATTCGAGGCACGCGACTGTTCGAACCTTGAACAAGATTAAATCTTTGATAGTCGGCATTTACGGCCCAGACACCTTGGTAGTAAAAACAAAATCCCGATAAGGTGAAAAAGACGACGGTAGGAAATTCCGCGATTAAATAAAAGGGGATGGCAAGATGTTATCCAAGGTCGGACTGGGCTTGTGAATTTTTGCCCAATGTTGGGAACAGCGGGAGTGAACGTAAAGCTGATATGTAAAACTGTGCGGTTAATGATTGCCAACAGACGGGCCCGTGTTTGCACTATACGCTCCTGAAAGAGGGCAATGTGTACGTTTACAACGCTAAGGCACTTGACGGGTTTCCCAAAGCTGGTAACCAATGAGAAGGTACATCGTGTTGAAAGAAGGGATCCGCTTTGAGGAGAAGGAATAAGCTTGTAAGAAATATGATTGTGCAATACCGCAACTGGCTCGCGGCACGCTCAAAGCCCGCATACCACGGAGATTGAGACTTTTTTCAAATAAAAAAATGGGGTTGACGTATTCAATTTTTTTCAACTATGGAAACTAATAATTTAGTTTATAATTTAGTTTATGATTTAGTTTACAATTTAGTTTATAATTTAATTTATACTTTGATTTATAATTCCATTTATGATTTCATTCGGTACCGAAGGAGGAACTTGGAGCAAAGTAGCGGAGACGGATCGATTCTGCTGCTATTTGTTCCTCGCGTATAAAATATGGAAATATTGCCCTGCTCGGTGTTACAGAAAAAAAATCTTGTCTGATCTTTTCTTGATTACTCGAACGGCGAGGCGGCGAGGCTGCCAAGTGTCCGGGGCAATATAAAATAATTCTCTCTCTGCGAACTAACGGCAGGAAGTGCTAATGGAGTTACAATGTTTCAAATGGAATATCTAATTTCATTCGCATTGACAATTAATTCCAGTCGAGCGAGCGACTACGACGAGGAGGTGGAGAATAAGAGCACCTGGTAAGTCCATTCGGAATTCAATTTAAGCCCACCCAACGTTCGTACATGCTCCGTGCAAGACACACGGGATATCGGAGAACGAAAAGGAAAAGACGCAAATAAATCGAGAGTGTCGCGTAGAATGAGGATATTCGTGTCGAAGATAAATTTCCAGAGCTGGCGAAATTTCTCTTTTTTTTTTTACTTTTGTCTAAAACACTATTCAAGAAAAATGGAAATGCGCGCTAGAGCGAAAAGGCTTTTTTCGCCGTGGCGCATACCGACGGAATTTCGTGGTCAAATTTATCTCCAGCCGTACGGCACGTCGATCGTGTAGAGACAAAGCCGAGTTCCATTTAGCGTTCATTTCCAGGTCGCGAGCGACGAGCACGGCTTTCCATTGTCACTTCACAATCCACGTCTGCTGCGGTTTAGGACAGAATTTAATCAAGCCCGTACCGAACCCTCGCACCGTTGTGCAATCGCACGAAATAAATATCGATGTGTTCGCCCGAGATTATTTAATTTGTTCAAGCTTATTCCCAAGATTCGTCTTGCTCGAAACGAAGACAGTTTTTCCCTGTCGGGAAAAAGACACTTGAGTCTCGACTTCAGAGATTAAAAAAAAATCGGTCATCAGTTTTTATTCAATTTTCGCACATTTTGCTCATCATCAAAACTCTCGACGCTCGCAACGGAAACGCCTTCTCATCCCGAACAATTAATTCCGCAAAAATACGCTGAGCATTAATTGGAATTTCGGTATTTCGTTCGCAAGCTGCAAGATTTATGTAGCTCGAAACGAAGGCAATTTTCCCCTATTATCGGCGAATATACTTAAGGATGCTTCACACGTACATTCCCAGCCGGATGCGAGATTCAGCGAGCATCTGAACACTTCCTGTTATACTTCGGTATAAAAATCCGAAAAAAATCAACTGTATTAAAGGTGCGAAGAACATCGATTTTGCGTAATAAAATGTCGAAAATTTATTAACAAATATCTACAAAAAAATGGTTCGGCAAATGATCAGAAAACCTTTTTTTCTCGTTTCAAATGAATTTATTGATCTTCTAGAAGCTACGTGAATTTTTTCAGAAATTTTTTTAAAGCCATAATTACGGAGCTGCTGGCGCAGTCGCCACGAAACTTGTTGTGGATATTGTGGAATCGTGATATGGAAACTCGAGCCGCTACATTGATTTTCCAAACTTTCGAAAAGAAAAATGTTGAAATGTAAAAATATTCTGAAAAAATTCACACGAATTGTAAACGATCAAAAAATTCATTTAAAACGAGAAAGATTTTCTGACTTTTTTAAAACAATTTTTCAGTAACTTTTTGGCATTATTATTCTGCAAAATCAAAGATCTTGACGTGATTAATACGACCGATTTTTTTCAGATTGTTATCATATCATGATGTACTCAAATTTTTACAAAATTAAACTTTCCGTTTAATGTGTAGTGCATCCTTAAGTTTCGAATTCAGACGCTAAAAAGAAAAAAAACCATCATCAATTTTTTTCTCCAAATCTGTTGAAATCGGCGTTTTCTCTAATTACCTTATAATCGAAATCCTCAATACCTACAACGAAACCGCATCTCAGCCCCAACAATATATTCCCCCCCAAAGTACGCCGAGCCTTAATTGAAATTTCTGTTTGTCTTTTCGCAGGCCGTATTCCGATCGACGTTTGCGCGTTCCCGGCACAACGTAATTCACGTAAATTCCGGAAGCGAGCAGTACCGTATTGTTTGATTTGCAGCCTGAATCGCAGTAAATGCGGCTACGTTTGTGTTTACTCGCGAGCGTGTTCGTACACTTCTACAATTCCGGCGGAGGTCGAGGTCACTAGCTCAAGGCGCCTCCTCTCCTTAATCCAATCTTACCGATGAGTAAACACAGTTGTAAGTTGCACACATTGCATAATCATTCGTTATTCAAGCTTCGCGATATTTTAACTACCCTAAAAAAAATGTACATACTCTGAACCAGTGTCAGTTAAATTAGGACATTAGGATTATTATTCACAATATTCATGTATATAATACCTTTTTAAATGTAATAAAACATTATGATGAAATATTTCAAAGTGCAAGACCCAATTTCATTCCAAGCATTGCTCGATGGCCACTTCGGCCAATGCAAAGGCAAAGGAAAAATAAAATACAAAGAGAAACATCATGTACCGACGTCTTGATGGGCTGGTGGTCGCGTACCCGAAGAAGCTTGGTCAGCCGGAGTAAGCATCGAGCGTGAGTGCACATCGGTGGACATCGAGACGGGGGGATAACAAAGCAGTGACGCATGGTTTCTTTTTTATTATCGAATAATTTTTTTTTTCTCAAAAATTTGCTTTATTTTTTCGAACATCGCAGTGACATCATCGGACAGATGGTACAACCGGCAGACAAACCGGTCAAGCGGTCCAACATCAAACATCGCAAGCGTGTATTGGACGTGCCTGTGCTCTTGGATGTGTCGGGTACAGAGGTCAGGGAGGTCTGTGTGCCCAGCCTCGAAGGTCACGGTGGGAACATACAAAGCCTCTGTGAACATTTGTGCATTCGCCAATAAGTAAAGCTCCGTGTTGGGTAAAATTGGTGATCACGGACCGTTTCATATTTTTCCAGAACTCTTCAATGTCGAGTCGGACGACTGTGTTCACCACTTTTATCCCATTCAATAAAATTATTTTTTTATTTATTTTTCACGGTACTGGAGTCAGGAACAGAAATTCAGAGTCTTCGAGCTTTCCGAATGGGCTTTCGTTCGAGGTCTCGGACATTCTCAAAAAAAAAAGTTTGCTTTTTTGGGAATATGATCAACAGAGTTACAGTCAAAAAGCCATGAACTCGTTCCCAAGCCATTCCCGCCAAAACGAAGTAATCGCGTGTGCGCGTGTTTCAAACACAGAGACCAACGTGGATCAACTCGTCAAAGAGACATGACTCGACTCTACGAAAGTTCACCGCCAACTTCCTATTTTTATAATTTACCAGCGTAAATTTACCAAAACTTTTTGATTTATCATCGAATCAACCAAAAATCCCGTTCCTATAATCACGAATAGAAATCCAGTCTTCCGCTTTCCGAATCGGCTTAAAATTGTCTCTTTCCGCAATGTATCAACAGAGTTACAGTCGCAAAGCCACGAACCCGTTCCCAAGCCATTCCCGCCAGAGTGAAGTAATCGCGAGTGCGCGTGTTCAAAACACAGAGACCAACGCAAGTGAACTCGCCAAAGAGAGATCCCAGGTAGCACAAAAAAATAAGTTATCGGAAAGTGATCTGAATGGGTCACATATGTCCGTCCGGATGGTAACTATAAGCTATCCTACGTCCAAATGTCAACTTTTTGGACGGGAGGTAACTTTCGGATACCGTCCAGACGGACATGTGTAACCCATTTAGATAACTTTCTGATAACTAATTTTTTTGTGCTAAGGTAAACGGCCCAGTTTCCGCCATCTTCAATTGTTAAAGGGAATATAATTGTTAAAGGGAATATTTTATTAAAAATATACGTATCGCGGCATTAATCAAGAGTAAACCGCTCTTCAACATGCCGTCAATTTCGTTTGTATTTAACACATACTGTATTTATTATTAGTATAAATTGCGATTAATGGCGGTAACTGGGACAGCGGCGGAAACTGGGCCGTTTACCTTACCTGGGATCGCTCGAGTAAAAACAAAAGCTCTTTGACGAGTTTCTTCTCTATCGTTTAGCAGCCTATCATTAAGACTCACCGCTGTCGCGTCTTGACGCGACGATAGCGGCGAAAGTCATTGTTCGACGAGTCGTTCGGGTCGAAGCCCCGACGATGCTTCGGCGGCGATGACATCGCGGTCGTCTTGGCGCCCCCGTCAGCGGCGATGACCTTGGCGTGGTTACCGTTGCTGTTGGTGTTGTTGTGATTGGTGATGTTGTTGTTGTTGTTGTTGGTGTTGTTGTTTATGCTGTCAATGTTGTTTGGCTCAGCGAACGGATTGTTGTTTGCGTGAAGTATGCCGAGGGGCGGAGGCGAGGGTAGAATTATGGTCCCAGGTGGTGAATGATGATTGTTCGGCTGGTAACAGCGGCAAGCGGCAGCGGGTGGCTCGCCGATAACGAGGATCCGTTCCCCGTGACCGACGTGGTGTGGCACCGCGTTCAGCTTGTGCCTCGTAGCCCGCTCGGCGCCTGGCCCACCCATTCAACTCGATGATTTACGCCCGTTGACTCCACTTCTTTCCTAGCTGGGCCAATTTACCAAAACAATTTCTAGCCTTACCATATCGACAGGTGATTTTTTTATATCTTTTTAGCGGCGCTTACACGGGCATTCCGACAATCTCACGAGAACCCGGAAAATCGATCGCCAGTTCAATCACTACCGGAACGTGGACAACACCTCGACGGACTCTCTCTCTCTCTCTCTCTCTCTCTCTCTCTCTCTCTCTCTCTCCGTCTGGCCATCCGGTCACACGCAAGCATGCATTCTCACCTCGCACCCTCCTACTGCACCCTTGGGTGCGCATCCAATCCTTCCTCTCCGTCGCCCACTTTCACCGCCCGATGAAAAAAAAAAAAGCTTCTATATTCGACAATCATTGTTTTCGTCACAAAAGAGCCGTAATTTTTTTTTTCATCTCACCGCTTACTTTAAGATTCTTATTATTATTGATTTAAACGAAATTTTGTGTCAATTTCACGTCGTCTTTATTGAAAATACGATTCCCGAGAGAGATTCTAAAACCAGCGCGAACAAAAAAGATTCGAAACTTTGCCGAAAATTAATGTTTGTTAAACGTATGAAGCTTTTATTTATTTACTTTTTCTCCACGCTATTGTCCTCGATATCAGCGCACCCAACATTTACACAACATGCCTACTTCCCTCTCGATTTAGAAACAAAAGTGTGATTTAATTTTTTTTTTCTCTCCCCTCGTCCTTTCTCAGCACATGCACTTGGTCGTCGCTGCACTCAGCCCGCCTTTCCCTTCCAATCGCCCATCGTCACATGTGCACTATCGAACTCTCACATGCGAACACACCCTGGCACACTTGACCTTACCGGCCTATTTCCGTTCAATTAGTCGACTCCTGACCGAAGCGCACTGTCCCTCGCGTGATTTTCGCCGAACCCCTTCGACGAACCCCCCCTCCCCCACCCCCACCCCCCCATTACGGCGGGGGTTTATATTGCACGAGGGTAAGCGAAACAACGTGCTCGCAACAGATTCGGCGCGCAGCACACGTTGCGCCCGACCGTGTCTCTCTCCTTCATCCCCCTTTCGGCTCTCCGGCCGATTCGCGCTTTCAACTTTCCAACCCCTTCGAGGAAAACCACCCTCCCCCCTCCCCGCGCCATTGCGCTCGCGAGGCCGCGTCTCTCTGCGAGAGGAGACGGAACTTCATCGGGTTCCGGGATTTCCCGCACGGTGGCGCGAGCGACGTTTGTGCCGAAAGGGCGCTGCGCTCGGTAGCCGGCCGGCTGGTCGATACGCCTCAAAACCGTATATGAAAGCACTCTGTCGCCTGCTCGGCACGCTAACCTCGATTAGAGGATATACCGTACCCTCCCCGCGACTATGATCCACATTTCTCTGCCGAATGGCCTGATTTCACCTATAGCCGTTAATTTTAGAACCCACATGGTAATGCAATGTAAAAATTGAAATTGTATCGAGAGATAAGACACTGTGGCTTCTGAGACGCGGAGATGATTCTCGAGAGCGTCGCGACGTTTTCCTATCGGCAATTATACGAGCGTTCGTATAATTGCCCAACAAATCGAGTAATCGATTTGTTGGGAAGAAGCAATTTTTGAGAAATGCTGATTACAAAGAAATAAAAAAAAATGTAGGCCATTTTTTAAAAATATTTATGGAAATTGACTGTTTCGATCATTTAATTTAGTGCCACATTTGAGGTGAAAAAAAGAGCGGTTCATTTTTGAACACACATGGTAAAATAAAATAAAAATTGAAATTGTATTGAGAGACAACTGACTGTAACTTCTGAGACGCGGAGATGATTCTTATACGATCGTTCGTAATCGATTTGTTGCGAAGAAGCAATTTTTGGAAAATGCCGATTGAAAAGAAAAAAAAATTGAGGACGATTTATTTTTTATATTTAGGGAATTTTATATTTAGGACGATTCTCGAGAGCGACACTTTCCAATCGGCAATTATACGATCATTCCTAATCGATTTGTCGCGAAGGAACAACTTAAGTGAAGATGCAGATTGAAAAAACAAAAAAATTACAAACGATTTTTTTTTATATTTAGGTTAATTGTAATAATATCATAGAAAAAGGTTTAAAATTGACACCTTCGCACATTTAATTTAAAGCCACATCCGAGGTGACAAAAAAATGCTCCAAATAAATATCGCGACGAAATGAAAACTGAAATTTCATCAACTGCATTCCCTTGATCGTATCGATGCCGATTGGCCTCCTCGAGTCGATCAGCGGAGCTCAAACGTCCCAAGGTCACGGAATCACCGTCGCCGGTAGCGCAAAAATTGCCGAAGCACAACTTCGCGAGTAGCACAAGTTTCAACAAAAAAAAAAGTCGCTTTGACACACTGGTAATTCCCATTCAAGCCTCGGGCCTAGTTCACCGAGAGTCACGACGGTGACCTGCATGCATTCTCAACATCCGCACCACGCGCCGACACCCCATCGATCATAAATCATAAATCATGGAACTGAAAACAAATTAAAAAAAATTAAAAAGCCGCTCGAAAATTCAATTTTTCTCTTTTTACTGTATCTTATAGTTTTCCCTCCGTCGAGGAATCTTCCCGATGCGTGGTGTGGTCGCTTCTGTCCTCGAGCGTGTCGTTTCCCGTTAGAAAAATTCCGGCCTCGCTGGAGCTCCCGCTGGTCCTTCCGGGCCTCTTTCTTCCCGATCACGGATCAGAGAGCGGTCTTCCGGCTCTTCGCGAACCGACCGGCTTGATATCTCCCAGGATACGTCGAGACAGACCCGATCGATTCCGTCGAGGTCCCACAGATGTCGTCTCGTCGGTAATCCGGCCGCGGTTTGGTGGGTCGCGAGTTTGGTGATCGGTACGTTAGGGTTGATCGCCGGATCTACCGGGAGTCGGCCAAGGTCCCCAAAAAATAAGCGTCGAATCCCCGAGTCGCAGTCCCAGGACAACGAGCCAAGAACCTCCCTTTCCTTTTTCCCTCGTCCCCGTTGAGAAGTGTCTCTGCTGAAGTGAATCGGATCACGGCGTTGGAATGACTGACTGGTCCCCCGACTGCAATCCGCCCCCCGGCGCCCCCCGTCGGAGCGACTTACGGGCAAACCGGTAGGCGGGGTTCTTTGCTTGCGATTCCCTCGCTCGGCCTCCCCGCTGGGGTACAGAGTAATCCATGCCTAGGCTACCGGTACTCGTAACCTAGCCTCTCGATTTTCTTTCCTCCTTCATCCACTACGCAGCCCCCGAGCGGGGGCCAGTCGAGTACCAACGAGCTTGCTCTCTCTAGCTTGCTCCCTTTTTCCAACCCTCTCGCCGCCTCAACCCCCCCCCCCCACCCCCTCAGCGGGTCTCTAGCTCCCCCCTCCCCCTCGCTTTCTCTCCGGCTCGCGAGCGCTTTTCCTCGCGTGTATTCGTGGCGTGAGCCGGTTCTCTTCCGCGGCTGGTCTCTCGCTGGTACTCTACAGTGTCTGTAGAAAAGCAACCCCACCGGAGAGCGTATCGCCATGTGCGCAACGGGCTCGGGGCGTTACCTGTTAACGTTAAACGTCTCGTTGTGTTCGTGCACGATGGCGTGCACGATGCAAAGCGGCCGGAGAAGGCGACCCGGGGTGAGGACGGGGCGGCGAGTCGGACGGTGACGCCAGTGTTGAGTTCAGTCGGCGACCCTAGCGAGCTTGGTACAAATTACGGAGCCGTGTCGACCCACTGACTGACTTCGGCTATCTGCATAGATATTGACGAAGGGCGGATGGGATATATAGCTGTATCAATATGAGGCAAAAAGAATGAACAATGGAACGCCCGTCGGGAAGGGTGTGGGGGGGGGGGGGGGGGTTTTTTTTTTTTTTTTTTTTTTTTTTTTTTGGGGCGGTGGTGGAATTGATGAGGGATTGTTTGGTTGCTTGGGTGTTTATTTGCGGAGGACCTTGGGCGGAGGAACCAGACTCGAGTATTGGTGGCGTGGGAGGGAATGGCGAGGATTTTGTTTTATCGGTTGATGCGCGTTGCTGGCTAATGCGAATGCTTTTTGGGGCTTGTCGACTTCGTTGAGAATAAGATTCAAAGTTTGATTTGAAAAAATATTTAACTGGTTTCGGAGATTTTTTTTAAGGGGTTTGTGAGGAAGCGATATGGAAATTTCAATTTTCAACTTTTGTGAGGAAGCGATATGAAAAATTCAATTTTCAATGTTTATGAAAAAGCGATATGAAAGTTTCCATTTTCAACTTTTTTTTTATCATAGACTACGTATTTATGCGTGCTACATTTTGTATGGGGGAGAGCGGGGCAAAACGGGACAGTGGGTCAAAACGCGACGGCCAATCGGGGTGCATCGATGGGGCAAAATGGGACGTATCGCAAAGTTGGGCCGAATTCGTTGCGCAAGAGTGAGGCTTTTTTTGTAGCGGAGGTGGAATTGGCAATGGATTGTTTATTTGTTTGTTTATTTTTTTTGTTTGTCTATTTATTTATTTATTTGTGGAGGATCTTAGGGCAGAGAGAAGGCGAAGACTCGACTATTGTTGTTGTGCTTCGTGCAGGATGTTGTTATCCTCGGCTGGCAGCAGCCAGTAGATTGCACTGATCGATAGCAGAGCCGGCTGCAGCACGCAGTAGTAAAACCCTTTCGGTGTCAGACCAGAGAGGGATTTCTTGTGAAAAGAAAGAATAACATCGACCACGGGGATGTCGACTGTCAATAATCAGTTCTCTCAACCCGTCGACACTTTTGTCGACAGACATTTTTCAAAAATATCACGCTTCGTTTATTTTCCTTTACAATTTTGAGGCCTATGTACAAATAAAATTATGCAAAAAAAACTGACGATTCGGTTTTTTAAGAACTTATGTAAGAATAACTTTTTATAAAAAAAAAATGGTGATTTAATTTTCTGAAAGTGGTCGAATCGTTTCGTTGTCAGACTTGCGGAAAATTCTCACAAAAAAACAAAACAAAAAAATAAAAATAAGAACATTATTTTTACTCATCAGTGTTTTTCCCGCCCTCTTTGACCCGTTTAGTGTCACCCACATGGGAGATCACATTATTAAGTGTGTCAATATAGTGGGTCTATCGACTATCGATAATCATTTTTCTCAATCAGTCGACACTTTTGTCGATAGGAATTTTTCAAAAACTTCTCACTTCGTAAATTTTCTTTTTAAATTTTGACGCCAACATAACAATAAAAAATTTGTAAAAAAAAATGGTTGATTAAGTTTTCTTTAAGTAGTCGAACCCTTTGTTTGTCAGACTCGCCGAGCGAACCTCACCAAAAAAATCAAATAAAATTTTCGTTTTCTCATCACTATTTTGTCCGCCTTCTTTGATCCGTTTATTGTCACTCACATGCGAGATCAGATAATTAAGTGTGTCCATCGATTGTACCAGTGCACAATGTGGGAAACGGGGGGGAGGAAGGAGAAGAGAAAGAGCGAGCAAGCGAGATCCCGTCAATGCGGCATGCTAAATATACTATAGACATATATATATATACATATACATATATATATATATATATACATATACATATATATATATATATATACACATATATACATGTGCAATGCTAATTAAGTTTAACACAGAGAAAACGCATGCATGCACGATATGTGTACGCGCTCTCATTCGCCAACCGCGACGAGCTCGAAACGCACACTGTACAATTCCTCGCGCGATTACCCGCAGGCAATATTACGAACTCATGACCCAGGTCAACGATATGTGGAACTCTCCGAGCAGCCTGCGTCTCCTTGTTACCACTGCTCACTCTCTCTATACGTTGGGAGGCAATCCAGCCACCTATTTCCGAATGCATTCACGTTGTACCAAAGTAATAATAATAATAATAATAATACAACAAAGAGATCGGTCGGTCGGAATTGGAACGCGAGTTTGGAGAGTTATTTTAGTATATTGGAAGATTTTTATTCAAATAATACAAACCCGATATATTAAACTTAATTAATAAATACAGGGGAGGACAGAATTATTGGATATATTTAGAAAGTTATTGGGAAATTGCGTTTATTTATGTAATTTTTTAAACATTTTAGGACGTCCCATTTTGCCCTATCGATGCATCCCGATTTTCTATTCCGTTTTGCTCCACTCTCCCATTTTGCCCCACTCTGCTCTACTACATTTTATAAACGATCAATAAGGATTATCATTTAAAAAATGTAATCTTCATTTGACTACTGCAGAGAACTTCAGCCTCCTTAATAGAATAAATCAGTTGACTTCAATTTGGAGGAACTCATTTTTTTTTATTTATCCTTTCACTTAGTTTCCTTATGGAAATTTCATTCCCAACGGATCAAATAAAGCGTATTAAATCGTATCGCGCGGAATAAAATTTTCTTCCTGCCTCGTCTTATGATAATGAAAAGTAATTATTACTTCTTAATTTTTTTCAATCAATCGAATAAATTGATCACCAATGATAGATTTTGTCGATTCACAGTTATTACTCTATACTCTATATGTTAGGCGGCAAAGCCCTCCCCCCCCCCACCTATTTCCGAATGCATTCACGTTGTACCAAAATAATATCAATAACAATAATAATACAAAGAGACTCGAGCGGTCAGAATTGGAACGTGAGTTTGGAGTGTTATTATGTCCGGAAAATCCATGCATGTGAATCTCGTTTCAAAGGTATACGAGGTAAAAAAAAATACCCTTTGAGTGTAAAGCCGTTCGGAGTTTGAAAATTTATAAGGTACTTCAACTAAATTTTTTCGTCGAATATTGCATTTTGCTTTTTTCATTTGAACCGCCTTCGTACGCCGAATACAGAAGTGTAGAACCAACAATGGAGAACGGAATTTGTGAGGGTAAAAAAAATAAATCGATATGGCTGGATTTCAGGCTAATTTTAAAAGGCAAAGAATGAGCGTACAGGACGTAGGCGTTTGTGTAGTGTGTTTGTGTAATTCGGGGCTTGGAATCGCGAATGGACCGTTCGCGTTGAGCGCGGACTGGCCGGTAATAAGCGCGCAATCGCGAGCCAGGGAAGCGGGAAATAATTCATAGAGGAGAATCGGATTACTCGGGCGATTGATTGATTTACGAAGCGACCCGACAAATTTCCTTCCGTTGTCCGGGTACGATCCACTCGCCAGTAACACAGGAGCGCGACTTCACTCCTAGAAAATTTACCACCGCAACGGAGTAGAACATATAGAAGAAATTTTCGAACGTCAAAAAAAAAAAATAAATAAATAAATAAAAAACATTGAGCAGGATTTATTTTTCGCTATTATTTTTCACGGTTTCGAGACTCGAGGTCGGACGGAAGATCGATATAAGAAAAGAGAAAAAAAAAGCCACACCCCCACTCGACTATATTAAACGACCTATATGATTTCTTGATAGTCATAAATGACGTGGTTGGGGAGAGAAAAAAGTGGCGATTAGTGACCGGAAGTTTGCCCGGAGGCGTGTTTTGTTTTATTTTTTTTTTTTTTCATGGAACGGAGAAACGCAGTAGTTTGCCGCTCGCACGCCGAGACGTCGAGTTATTCGACTTGATTGCCGATAAGTAGATAATTCCACGTATCGCGGCAGATTACGCGCGCTGGATGGTTGCAGTCCGTCGGTATATCGTGCGGCTGGCTGGCAGCTCGATCGCGGATACAAACTTCCGCTGGAAGCTCGTGTTATCAACGCTCGGAAAGCGTTCTCGCGGGTTACCAGCCGAAGATCCCTGACTGCTACGAGGCGCTTGTTATCTCCCGAGGGCTGCAGCGACGAGCTTTGGATCGAACTGGAAGCTCTAAAGAATCCCTCGAACCGGCTTCCGGCCGGAGCTCGCCACCCCGAATGCTCGGAGCTTCCGACGACTCCGGACGCGCGGCGCTAGATGGCGCGGCTCTCCGACAACCCGCCGCAACACGCGATTGTGTTTCAGCGAGTTCGAGCGCCACGCACTCGCAAAATGAATTTTTTAAATCGTCGGCGACGATTTTTATCGGTCGATACGCATTGCCGGCTAAAGCGGATGGTGATTTTTTGGTGCATGTCGCTTAAGTCGGCATGTAGATTGAAAGTTTGATTTAGAAAAATATGAACTGGTTTCTTTATTTTTGTTTTTGATTTTTTTTTTATAATCTTTTTATGAATATTTTATATAAGGGAGAGCGGGTGAAATGGGACAATGGGGAAAAATGGGACGTTCTGAAATGATTGGGTAATTGCGTTTTTAAAAAGGCAATTTTCCAATAATTAGGGGAGAGCGATCTAACATGGGAGAGTGGAGCAAAATCGGACCAATAATCGGGATGTATCGATGGGGCAAAATGGGAAGACCCGAAATTATTGGAAACTTGTGTGTTTTAAAAACGCAATTTTCCAATAATTTTAAGACATCCCATTTTGTCCCGTCGATGCAATCCGATTCTCTGTGCCGTTCTGCCTCACTGTCCCATTTTGCCCCGCTCTCATCTATGATAAGGAAACATTTTTATTTAATTAATAAAAACCCCATATATTATATTGAATTGATAAATATAGGGGAGGGGCAAAATGGGACAGTGGGGCGGAACAGAAAATCGGGATGCATTGATGGGACAAAATGCGACGTCCTAAAATTATTAGAAATATTTACAAAATTATTATAAAATTGCGTTGATTTATGCAATTTTCCAATCACTTTACGACGTCCCATTTTGCCCCATCGTTGCATCCAGATTTTCCGTTCCGTTTTGTCCCACTCAGCCCTACATTTTACAAACGTCTAATAAGGATTTAAATTTTTTTAAAATATAATCTTCATTTGACGTAGAACTTCAGGCTCCTTAATACGATAAATCACTTAACTGCAATGTTAAGAAACTCATTTCTTTCATTTTATCCCTTCACTGAGTTCCCTTACGGAAACTTCATCCCCAACGGATCAAACAAACCGTATTAAATCTTATCGCGCGGAATAAAATGTTCTTCCTGCCTCGTCTTACGATAGAAGAAAAGTAATTATTACTTAAAAAATGTCTTTCAATGAATCGAATAAACGATAGATTTTATCGATTAACAGTTAGTCGTTCAACGTCAGAATTTATTCATCATTACCTGCCGCTCGTACCTTCGGTAGCTTCCGCCCGTCGGTACCGACCTCTTCGTCCCGACGAACGCGCTCCTCATTCCCGCGTGCATACTGATCGGGGCCTCGCCCTCTTCGGCCTCGTGCTGTATAATAAAATATCCAATGTGCGTCCCTTAAATTGCGCCCCAACGCTGCCGTGAACGAGCGACGAGACCGGCGCTAATCCAACGCTCATTTAGCGCTACGGCCAGATATTGTCCGAGATTCCGCGACGCTGTTCGATGACTCCGAAGCATCGCTCGACCGATGCACACTGCGCACGCGCTTAGCACATTCGTTATTCAAAGTACACTATTAAATTAAAAAAAAAGAAAAATCCACGAAGACATAAAAAATATGTTTCTTTTCAACGCTCTTCCTCACTCAACCCACATTTTCCCGAGGTTATTTTATAATTGGATGTTTCCCGGCGGAGTTAATGACGTCTGTGAGAGAGCCCGATGAAAACGCGTGGGAAGATAAAAGTCACACCGTCAAACCCGGCACCGATGCATTTATAGCTTTTATGAAGAGTCTCCACCTCCGGTACAACTCATCGGAGATGAAGAAAAGAGGGAACTAAAAAAATGAGTCTCTCGAGCGTCTTAGAAGAGATATGGACCGTGATATCCGCTGTCGCTCGCAACCACTTTGATGCTCGCAAATGGAGCGTTAACGAAAATAAATGCCACGGTGCGACGCGAGAACGCGAACGAGCTTCCGCCTCAGAACGTCGCGATTTTCGACTGAATCGAGCGTCAAAGACAACAACTCCACGGCGAGGCTCGCGGCTACGGCGGCACCGGGCCGGATGTTGTAATACGTCTTATACTTATAAAACATTTAGTTTAGACAAACATAGTGAGCATCGATGTCTCAATTTTGAGGACGGAGCTGTAGCTTTGAAGAAAAAAAGTGTTTTTTTTTATGTTTTAGTTTGTCATTTAGATCCGTCGGACTAACGAGGCCTCGATCCGGAGAGGCAAGAGAGATAAATCCGCGGAAGAGGCTCCGGGAGCGGAGTGGGCGCGTCCGAGCGGTCGGACTGAAGACTTGAATTATTTGGGCTCGCGGTGAACGGGAGAAGAGTGTATTTTGGATACACAGCACAGCTGGCCTGGGAATATCGAGCAGTGGGATTGACACCGTTGCCCGTCCGGCTACGACACCGAGGCCGTCTCGATGGACGACTCTTGTATCCCTATGTGCTCGCTTTCCGCTCCAAACTTTTGTAACTTCCGGTATTGGCTGCGAGGCGACCAATTTTTGGTGAAAACGGGAAATGGGTTTTGTACAGAAGTATCGATGGAGAAGGAACTTGGCATGAAAAGTGATCGTGGACCAATGCCATCATTTTTCGACTACATTTTTTTTTTCTTTTTTTTTTGTACTGTGCTTATTTTGACGCGGACTTTAAAAATAAATTATAAGTAACTGGTGACAGGAGCCACATTTTTTAATCCTCTTAACTGTAAGTTATACGACCAGTACGTATTAAAAAACATTGTAGGGGAGAGCGTTTTTGGATCGGACAAGGTGGCAAAACTGGGCAGAAAAGCCTGATGTACCCGATAGGGCGAATTCGGGCATCCAAAAATTATTGGAAAATGACGTTTTGTCCAAAAACCCGTTTTGCCCCGGTGCCGCATTTTGCCCGCTCTACCCTACATTTCAGTTTTTTTTATGATTTTAATTTTGCAAAAATATTTGTAGAATTAAGAAACATTTTCGTAAAATCTGTTGACATTTTTTTGTAAAATTAAGAAAAAGATTATCGTGGAGGTTTGTGGAGAAGAAATGTTGGTACTTGTTTTACAGTGTAGCCGCTCTCATGAACACCTCATATGGACACTCATGGAGACGCATGGATACTCAACGAGATCACGACGGCCGTATCTCGAGTGTTCAAGCATCCATGAAAGTGTCCTCGAGTATCTGAGATTCTCATTTTTCGACCAGAAGTAACGTCATCCCGGAAATACGTTACTTCCGGTTTCGAAACCCCATTTTTCGACCGGAAGTAACGTCGTATCAGATATACGTCACTTCTGATACTGCTTATAGCAAGGGCGCGAGGCGCCCTTGACACTACACTTCCTGGTCAATTTTTTTTAAATTATCGGTAACAGGACTCAGATTTTTAAAAAATTATAAATTACCGGTAGCAGGAAGCAAATTTTTAAATAAATTTTTCTAAATTATTGGTATCAGGAGTCAATTTTTTAAATAAATTTTTATAAATGACCGGTAGTAGGAGCCAAAAAATGGTCAGAAGGTGCGATGGGATCGATGGACCGATACGTGTCTCTCCTATGGAAAAATGGGTTATTGGTTTTTTCGTGTTTGCTGGTGGATACTTTCGTGCTCCAGTGCCACATTGACCGATTCGAACAAACATCGACGGAGACTCGCGAGTAACACGGGTTCTCTCTGTTTATTTCGGGCTTTCGGCATCGACTGGTCGGTTGAAAAATCGTTGGCGCTTTATCTGGGGCTCCGTTGAGTTTCACGCGCGAATATGGGACAGCGGATGGAGAAACATCGTCCGCTATTCGAATCGAAGTCTGAATTGAAGAAGTACTCGCGATGAAACTTTCTTTATTTTTTGGCTCAGCGTTTCTGGAGAGCTATGCAGGGAAGAGGGCGGAGGATGGGAGGTCGGTGAAACCGATCGATTTTCGATATTTAACGATACCGAATTGGCGGACAGTTTACCGCTCAGGAGTACGCGCGAACACTGGGGATTATTCCCGCAAAGTTCTATTGCCGGCGAATCGATAGGTTATTCATGGCGTTTCCTGTTCAGCTATTCGGATAACACCTGCGTGGTGGGTTTCTTGGAATATCGCAATGGAATGGAAAGTCCTTTATCGGCGATTGGATCGATTTTGGGAGTCCCTGAAAAGATCTTTCACTCCTGCAGTACAAATTGGGCTCATTTTAACCGACACTAATTAAAGCAAAAGGAAAATAAACGTTCTTAACTCGGACAAATTCGGATTATTCTTTATTTTTTTTAGATGTGAAGACCTGTGCGGTGGGTTTCTTGGAATATCGCAATGCAATGGAAGTCGTTTATCGGGATTTCGTTAATTCGGGCTTCTTTTTAACCCACCTTGATTGAAGCAATCAAAATTAACGATTCATAATTCGGACACATTCAGATGATTGAATCCGATGGTGACTTTGATTTATTATCCTTTTTTTATGTTAACACCTGTGCGGTGAGTGTCTTAGAATATCACAACGAAATGGAAAGTAGTTTATCAGCGGTTGAATCGATTTTAAGAGTCCCTGAAAAGATCTTTCGCTCCAGCAGTAGGGAGAGCGGGGCAAAATGGTGCAGTGGGGCAAAACTCAATTTTTCAATAATTTTGGATTCCCTATTTTTTCGCAACGATACATTTGGATTTTCAACTCCATTTTGACCCACGCACCACCATCGCCACCATACAAAACTTTATTGGAAAATTCCGTTTTGCCTCATTATCCCGTTTTGTCCCGCCCTCCCCTATATTTTGGATTTTTTTTACCCAATGTAGGTTTTTTTACCCACACTAATTAAAGCAAAAACAATGAAACGTACTTAATTGGGACAAATTTGGATGATTAAATTCGGTGACGATATTAATTTTTTTTTTTTTAGATGTTGAACAAATTTGCTTTTCTCTTTCATTTTCTTACCATGAATTTATTCAGAAACAAACCGGTACGGGAGGATTAATAATTTTCCCAATCTACCAGCATTAATAACCGGAGGTGCTGGACTATCGTAATACTGAAACTTTAATCCATACATCGGGGAACAAAGGACTGCAATTGAGTAAAAGACAACTACAAAGGGCGTTGGAACGCGCTGCAAGAGTGCTGCTCAACCTCAACGCTGCCTCGATTAACTTCAGACGCATTTAATATTCCTCGACCCGTACCGAATGCAGCCCTCAGTGATAATTTAGTTGATTAATCCACACTGATAATTCCAGTTGCCGTCAGTGATTAAACTGAATCATTATTTAAATCTGACTGGAACAAAAAAAGAGAAAATAAATTACCCCTGGCTCGAGTTTCCGCCTAAAATCTTGAGCAAAAAGTAAAATATCTGAGTTATGAGATTAAAACTACAATACGACCCTTCGATACATTGTGAAAAAAGGCACGCCATTTAGCAAACATTTCTCGTCCACAAATTTCCACAATGTACGCTTCTAAATTTTACACTTTTTTATATTTGTTAAAAATACGTTTTCTTGACCCAACAAAAAAAACGGAAAACGAAGATAAAAATGATGTACCTATGTGAGATGTTTTCGGAGGTACAAGAATGTAAATTGGATGTCAGAAAGCCAACTTTTAAATACGATATACATAAGAATTTTGTTTATTTTTCCACACTTCAAGGTTTCCATAACACGTGAAAGAAGGATCGTATTTGTCGTGTAATCTCTACCCACTAAAATGAAAAGAATCCCACCAAAGTTTCAATTCACCGACCTTTTCCACTTCGTCTAATTCCTGGAGATTCGCCAGTCATAAAATGTTTGCCAACTTTTCCGCGCTATCGGACCTCTGCGTAGAACATATCCTATTTTCCCCGGTTTGAACGATCGATTTTATAATTGAACAAACAGGTTGCGACGAGAGAGCGTTCAAACCGTGATCACTCAAGATTCGACAGCATCAGCGGTTGCCGCACCGGGGGAACTCAACAGGAAGCCGCAACATCATCACTCTCGCCGTACATCTATACGTGTAAGTGTAACGCGATAACGTTGAATTGTATAGGGTAGTTCTCCGAGTGCCTCTCTCGGCTTCCACTCCGGAGGATCAACGGAGAGAATTTATGCTAGTCCCTCCGTGAGCTTTGCTAAACAGAAGCAACGATTCAACTATTCTAGTGCCTTGATCTACCCGAGCTCCGAGGCGTTTCCGTTACAGTACGTTAATTGTACCGTGTACGATACAAGATCGCAACTGCAATTGTCTCACCTACTTTGACAAACAGCCTAGCATCTAAAGCTTCCAGCTAATCATCGAAAGAAATTTTTTTTGTAACTTACCGAGTAACGGTATTCGGCCTTATATTTTGGGTTGAAATATCCTGATCACACTTACCTGAAAACAGAAGAAAAAACACGTAATTAGTGATTGAATTTTACAGAATTGCTTATATTTTTCTATTTATATTGTACGCTGAAAAAAAATACATAGTGAAAGCAACAATACTGACTTTTTGCCATAAAAAATAGTTCCCAAGGGGAACATGTGCATTTTATAGTTACGACAATGACAATCATGGTCGGTACCATAATTATAGTTCAACCAATTGAATATATTGAATATAGGAAACTATCTTTATGGACATTCCCTCTGGAAACTATTCGTTATAGTCGGAAATACTATCCTTTTTCTCAGTGTAGCGATTTGGAGAATAGGAGGATTTCGCTGTGATGGCGGAATGATAGTCTATGAAGAGGAAATTAGTGCTCGTTTTGCGGACAAATAAGCGGGCACCTTGTTTGATACAGTTAGTGAAAAGTGGCCCGACGTCGGGAGAGCAGACACCAAATTGCCGAGACCCGACGGATAAAGTCGTCGAGCCAAGCCGGCCGAGGCCTTTAAAACTTTGACGAAAAGTTTGGGAACGCCTAGTGAAGCACTCACGAGTTTGATGTGCCCGACCAAACCAATCAGCAAGAATACCCGCCGAAAAACGTGCCTTGGGCCTTTTTCTTTTTTTTATCAACCGCGATGCTAGTTAGTCGGAATAACACTCACGTGATAAATTTGTATAGTTTCTCAGTGTATACTTGCCCAGTAAAATCCTGGAATCTACCCGTTCAATTTTTTCATTTATTTTTAATGTTTATTTTAACGGCTCAAATAAACACTAAATATAAAATAAAAAAGATTAGATATATATATATATATATATATATATATATATATAATACATATAATATATATAATATATATAAAAGTCTCACCACCACCGCCGCCGTGTCATAAATAGGGGGTGGACCTCTCTTCCCATCGCCATTCGCAAAGGGAGATCCCTTTTTATAACGGTGATGGGGTGAGGCGGAGGTTTTCTCCCGTTATCGTAAGCGAAAAAGATCACCGTCATGATACACGTCTCTCCCCGTTTGGGGAAGCAACCTCCCCCCTCCCCCCTCGCCCCCTCCAAGGCCAAAATTATAATCCCCTTGCAGAGTCCCCATTTTAAGTAAATTTTTTTAGTGTATATATATATATAAATTAAACATAGGTAAAGGTCGACGTTATTGATTTCAATAAAGTCGCTAGGTCAATGGATCGAGAAAAGTTTCGGTTCCGCGTGGCCCCTCTGCCCATATATAGGTACAAGACGTGGCTCGTTGCACGCGAACCTATTGAAAATAAAGTTTGAAGCTGCGGATGAGGAGAAAACGGGATTCCCGAGTCCCTTTTTTCCCCATCTCCCCGGGCTTCCGTGAAAATTCCACAGATTGCTACACGTGAAGGTTGACAGAGTAACGGGCAAACTTCCAAGTCTCGTTCGTCAGGCAATAAATGAAAGGAGTGACGCCATTATAGCGAACGATATTTCATATCCGGCGCAATACGCCGATGGCGATACCGTGGAGATAAATCTACGGTAACGGTCCAATCAACTTTGCATCGAATGCTATTGAAAAAAAGAGAATCAAGAAATACGAAGGATTTCGCTCCCTTTCGCCCGAATGAACTTCCTCTTCCACCTTCGAGCTTTATTCGCCTAGGAGAAACGTTTTACACGCGAAAATCAAAATACACAGACCGCATCTCGACCGTCCAATGGAGAAAATTGTCTCGAAGATCAATGTAAGTGTAAGTGGTTTCTACTCTTGTAGACAAAAAGGGTTAAAGATTAGATGAGAGAACTCTCCTCCACACGATTACCCGAGTAAGCTCATTTTATTAGTGCCTGATGGTAATTGATGGTAATTTGAGGACGGAACACCGAGACCCTTGCCTCTCTACAGATATATCAACCGTATTCCCTTCGTGCACCGAGGCTGGGAGTCACTAAGGTACCGCGGTGCAGAAGTGCTATCACCCGGACAGTTGGAAGTCGTCACGGTTAATCCCAATTACGTAGTTTGCATTCATTATACCTTGGAAATTTCGCAATTCTCTTTTCAACACGAAAATAGGAGTCGTGCCGACTCCTCTCATGCTCCACTTGCCATACGCTCGCTGAGAAAGCTTTGTGCAGTCAGCAAACGTCGCTTCCCTCTTTTAACAACGAATCGTATTTTTCGTTTTTGTCAAAAAAATGTATATACATTTTTTGTTAAAAAACGACTTTTTTCGAGTAATATTTTTTGTTAGTACATTTTATTCTTAAGTAAAATTTGTTGTCGGTAAGAATGGGCCCTACTGTGTGAAAACACCTGGGGGGGGGGGGGCAAAAACTCAAATTTTGCTACTAAAATATCATTACCTAGATAGTAATCGTCAAAAATAGGGAAAAAAACATCGATTCGACCCGGATAACAACACCTTGCAGAAAGTTGATCCAAGTCTGACTCATCAGACAATCTGCATAAAAAAGTGTCATCTGGATCCAACACAACATTTTCGCCACCTCAAGCTCATCCACCTCATCGATTATGCATCCGAAACGCCCCAACAGAAATAAAAAAAAAAAAAACCGTCCGAATCAACCGCAATAGTCCCAGTTCAAATACGTCTAATTCCCGAATAACTCTCCTATGTGTACCCCCACCCTTCTCCACAAAGGCCAGGAGTCCCCTCGAGTATCCTCAGCGAATGGATAAAACCGAGGAGAAAAGAAAACCCCGGTGGTCCAACGTCTCGTTCCGGAGAGAACGAACAAGACCAAGTGCTCCTTGGGCTCCCGGTACCTCATACATATTTTCGTGGGGTCAACATTTTCCGAGCGGTGGTGTACGGGCCACTTCACTGAAGAAGTGGTGGACCAACCAGTCCCCCCTGCCTTATCCCAGTGGCTCCACGACTGTGCGCCCAGCTAGGGGTAGTTCTGACCGGCGGTTAGCGTGCCAGTACTGGTACGAGACCACCCCAAGCCCGGGAGTCCGGCCAGTCCGGGTGCCAGTGTTGGGATGTAACGGCCAACCGTAACCAACCCTACATATGCAATGCGTTCGCACAGATGACAAACGCATTCTTTGTTTACACGGGGTTCGGCGTATTTGCGTTATATCTCCTGGGTCGCCAGGCTCAAAGTGGAAGCGTCGAGAGGGTTGGCCCCGAGTTGATGCGGCTATACCAACAGGATCGGCGGAGGGTTCAATGGGGTTGATGTGAGGAGGGCGATATCGGCAATGGAATTCGTGTAGTGGCGTAGTTGAAGCCGGTACTGCCAGTGACGCCCCCGAGCTCTCGGGAATGAAGAGAGCCGGCCGGAGGAGCACCGGCAGCGGCACAGCAGCGGCACAGCAGTGGCAGCAGAAACGGAAGTACACGGTACCGGCGAGGCAGGAGGGTATGTCGCAATGCGTCTTGACGTCACGAACGTGGTTGGCGGAGCTCGTGCGCGGGATGGAGGCGGCTCTGGTGGGGAACGAAAAGGGGACAACGACGGCGACGACGGTGAACGGCGCTTTTGGTGCACGGGGCCACCACCGGGCGCCTCCACTTGCCAAGCCCAGAACCCCTTGGTATGCACTGCCGGTCAGAGGCGAGTACAGCGTGTCGCGGGAGGCCAACGCTGAGGCCAAATCGCCGCCACGTGCTGCTACTGGAATACACCAGGAAATCTCGAAATAACCGAATAAGAGAATAAATGCTCACTCGGCGGGATTCATGAATGTGGTAAGTCAGGGTGATATGGCCAGGCGGGTGATATGGCGACACGTATTATATTTTTATGGAACAAACGAATGGCACCGTTTGCGCAGTTTTTAGTATATGTGGGCGCAATACGATTGCACCGAAAATGATAAGATTTTACACTATAAAATAGGTACCGACGTTTCTTGTCTACAAACGTCCACAATTTGTTTCGTGATGATTTTACTAAACAAATCTTGTCCATTTTACAAAAATAGCTGTCAATTTTATAAATAATTTTGGATCTTTGTGGACAAAAAAGGTTTGTACAAATAATTGTACAAATCTGTTTGCTGTGTATGTGCAAGCGTCAGTACGATATGCAACGTGGCCATGTCGAGCGCAATTTCCAGTTGATATGTAATTATTGTCTTTCTGTGGTTCATGTGGACAACATAGAATATAGTAAGACATGTTTTGTGCGATCCCTCTATGCTTCTGTAGGCCTAATCGACTACCGTTATTACTATGACCATATCACCCGTAGTGTCCGGGTGATATGGCCGAGCGCAATTAATTCGGTTCGATGTGGTAGAGTTGTTTGCGACCAAACTTTACAGTTAAAAAAAAACTGAACCCCTAATTTTCATTGTTTTAAAAATCATGGCCATATCACCCCGACTTTCCATATGGGAGGATTTGCGAGGATCGCGGCTTAGGTCGTCTCGGGGTTTGACAATGCGGAGGAGGTCTTGGGACGGAAGGAGGGCTGACAACTTCTGCCGGTATTACACTCTAAATAAAATCCATTTGGCGCAAGAGGACCCTTTCGCAGCAAGTGGATTGCCATTTCCCGCAAATAGAATCCTCTTTCATAAAATGAATTGTATCCAGTCTATATTCATCACACTATGAAAACAGTTTGTTTAATGTCAACAAATCTGTTGTTGGATATAGCGAAATAAATATCCTTCTATTGTCAACAAACTTTACTTGAGCAAATAAACATAAAATCGACCCCAAAAAAATTAACTGTTAAACCATTCGGTCATCAATAATATATATATATATATTTGACCTAACTAAAATTTCGTAACAACTTCCTAATTATTTTGCCATATCCCAGGAAAGTATAAACTCTCGGCGCAGTGGTTATGCTGGTTACTAGTCGGACGAGGTGGAAAAATATGATAAATAGGGTAGAGCGGGGCAAAACGGGGTTTTTGGGCAAAACCTCATTGTCCAATAATTTTCGGATACCCAAATTCGGCCTATCGGATACATCAGGCTTTTCTGCCCAGTTTTGCCACCTTGTCCGATTCAATAATGATTGGAAAATTTAGTTTTGCCCAAAAACCCCGTTTTGCCCCGTTGCCCCATTTTGCCCCACTCTCCCCTATAATGTAACTCTGCGGAGTTCGTTTCCGTGTCGTGCGGAGAGAAGGACTGGTGAGTTTGCCGGTGCAGTCGGCATCGCGAAAATCTGCTGCTCCGCGTTTGACGAACGCCGGAGCTCGTGCAGCTTTTACGTGCTTTCACGCGATTCTCCGGCTCCGCGAATAACGCACGCACCCTGGCGCACAGCGCCACCGTCGGCCTCCCCACTCCGAAAGAGTACCGGCAATTCCCGTCGTCGGTTAGTTCCTGCGGGGGTGTGTGTGCGTGCAGGCGCATGTAATGCCAGGTGCAACCAGATGGCATGCCCCGCAGCAGAAATAATGTGTCTCGATGCCGCCCGCTCACTTGTCCCGCTCGTCCGAGCGTCACGCCGTGGAAATGTCCAATTAAAATTTCATTTCCTCCTTTTTCCTGAAAGGGACCAAAGCGGACTAGTGCAGGGATACGCTCGACGCTTGGGTAATATGCACTCAATGGCGTTTTTGAAAATTGACCTGGGGGCGTCGTTTTTGTATGCAGTCATTTACGCCTCGGGAAATCATTTCTAGAAAAAAAATCGACTAGATTGCCCTTCATTAAGGGGGTTGGAGCGCTTCAAATCGGGCAAATGAGTGCTACGTTGTTAAAGTCGTTTATACAAACTTTTAGGCAGCTATTGACTATAGTGGATGGTTATTTACATTATAGCGAATGCGGTTGACCTAGAAAAACATTAATTGCAGTGTTTTTGAAGTAATATTTAATGGTTTGTGCTGATTTTCGAAACGGTACATACGCGTTCAGTTTTTTAGCAAGAATAATCCGTAATTCTTACTCGGTTTTGATGTTCCCTGGCTCATTTTCTTCCTTGAAAGATGCTCTAGGAATTGACGACCTAGATATTCGATTGTATTTTCCGTTAGTGTTCGGCGCAAAGCGCAAAAAAGTGCTCGCTACAAGGGTGAACAATTTTTCTATTTATTTGTTTAATATTTTCATCAATTTTTTTATGTAAGCGATATTTCTGAATTTACTTTTACCTTTTTATTCGATCGTTTCTCAAAAGCTACAGCGTTAAACTGGACGGGTAAAAAAAATGGCGCAAAGAGCAACAAAGCGCCCGCTGTAAGGGTGAAAGATTTTTCTATTTACTTGTTTAATATTTTCATCCTTTTTCTTTTGTAAGCGATATTGCTGTATTTATTTTTATCTTTTTATTCAATCGTTTTCAAGCGCTACTAGCGTTAAACTGGACGGGTGACAAAAAAATGGCGTAAAGGGGAAAAAAGAATTGGGTTTTCGAACGAGCGAGCCTCCATTGAATTTCGTATGGAAATCGATGGTCCGAGCCCGACGCACCCGGGTGACGGGTATAGACGAAGGTAGGTGGCGATGTGCTCACAGCCAACGACAAATTGGCCTTTCGAAGTGACACTCGGAAAATTGAGGTTCGCGGTTTTTTCGTGCATCTCTATATCTGAGTCACGTATGATATTCCGTCGCGTTGGAAATTCATCCTCGAAGCATCGCGATCTGATCTTCGTCATTTGTTCGCATTTTTTCGCTTCCCGCGAGGGAAGCTTTGTGTGCCTCAAAATTCAAATCCACCGGGCGAAATTACGGAGTCGGACGGGGCGGATTAAAATTTCAGCTCGTTGCCGAGAGATCGAATGGCCGGATATTAGCTCGTGAGAGATCCAAGATTCAAGTGGCCCTCGAGAGATACACTACGGCTTTTATTTAATCGTCACATTTCCCAAGAGAACTCCCGAGGAATTCTCCAACTTTTGCGGTCGGGAGTTACAAACTTTCCCTCGACCGTTCTCCACCCAAGGGATAACGAGGGACGGGAGGGGAGGGAAAAAGGACTAACGATCGTTATTTTTAAATGAAATACCCGCGACTCCGAGTGCAAACAAAAGTTGTCGCGAAAACTTTCTCTTACTCCGTTTCTCGTTGCCGCTTTTCTCCGTCCCACAGTCGGCGAGCTATCGATATTTTTTAATAGTTATTTTTATTTTATTTATTTGCGATGTATAAGCAAAGTTTGATAGACAAAGATGAGCTGAGCTAACTAAGCTCGAGCTCAAGGGTTAAGTTCCATTAACCTCGCGGTCAAGTTTTTTTTTTAAAGTTAATTTTTATTTATATATATTTTTTTTAATTTCGCTCGACCATTCTCCTACGAAGCGATAACGAGGCGTAGGAGGGGATGGACAAAGCACTAACGATCGTTATTTTTAAATGAAATACCCGGGGCTCCGAGTGCAAACAAAACTTGTCGCTAAAACTTTCTCTTTCTCCGTATCTCGTTGTCGCTTTTTTCATTGTCATATTTTTATCATTTAAATTTTATTTATTTACAATGTACAGGTAAAATTTGATAGACAAAGTTCAGCTGAGCTAACTAAGCTCGGGCTCACGGTTTAAGTTCCTTCAAGCTCGCGATCAAGTTTTAATTTTTTAAAACTTATTTTTATGTATATTATTTATTTTAATTTTTTTTATTAATCCCGAAGGCGCGGAATTTGCACAGCTGGCGCTCTCGCAATTTTCCATGCGTCTCTCCGTGCGAATCCTCCCGTCCGAAAATTCCACCCGTACTGTGGAAAACTGCAGCGAACGGCAATTTCGTTAGTGCGAACGCGCTCATCACCCCACACCGGAACACCCGCTCTCACCCTCCGTCTTCGAAAACTTTCCGCGTTATTAATATGGATCAAAGTTTTCACTGTAATCCAAACCGACATCTTCCGCCGATCCCCGAGTTGAGGAGCGAGATTCCTTAACCCTCCCGTGAGATTCGGGCGAAGGACGGAGAGATTTCGCCGAGCTTACTTTCTAAGCTCGCCAATATGCATCCCCGTATCTCAGTACATAGAGGTGCGGTATTATGTGAGAAGGAATCGATTTGCCCGAGCGTGCACTGCAGACATATATATATTAAAAAAAAAAGAAAAAAACATTTGCCTGCCCTTGGCTCTCACCCGACGTGTTGTCAAGTTTCCGGATTGAAAAGTTCCAAGGAGATTCTCGAACTCGTTTCTTAAGCACCCGGAGCGGTGAGTTAACTTTCTCAGATTTCTTCTTCATTTTTTTCTTGGTTTGCTTCCTCATAGAGGAAGCTCTGCTATGGGGAAAAAAAAAAAAAAAAAAAAAAAAAAACATTGGAGATTTTAGTGAAAACGTGTCCAGAATGTTCTGAGAAATCGGAAAATCACGTTTGAAAAAAATGTCCCTATGTATGTGCGTACATTGAGAAAAATTGTTTATAGCTGCTCTAATAACAAAGGCTGCAACAAATTACACCAAACAAAAAATGTCGCTATGTTTACAAGCTGCTTTAATTCCGATACTAATAAAATCAATTTGTTATGGGAACGAAAATCTTGTAACACTTTTTTTTCTCCGTGTGTGTGTGTGTGTGTGTGTGTGTGTGTGTGAATCAGGCGCGAAAAATTCAAACCGCTATAACTCGAGAATGCCTGGATCGATCAAGCTGAAATTTCACAGTCAGCATGTGCAGTTAATAGTCAAGGTTTCTTTAAAATTTAATAAAAAAATATTAAGTTGTTTTTATTGTACCCCATATTTTTTTTAATCCGCGGAAGTCAATTATAAATATCGTATATTTTATAGTAAATTCAGGAGCATTCGCGGCTTTAATTACTCTCGTAATTACTGTTCTCGCTTTAACCCGACTCACACATCTCATTACTTTAATTAATCCGGCGCGAAAACGAAACCCCGTGTACGCGACTGCGAGAGTATTCGTCAACAGGCCGGTTTACGGCGCTGGATTAATACTGCAAATTGACGAAAATTTGATAAAATTACCGACACTTGTGTTTCGACTAGCCGGGATTCCGTCGGTCCGACGATGACCCAGATCGCGGCTATGCCTTCCGGCCTGTCACGTTCGCCTCGCAGACAACACGTATCCGTATCCGCGACTTTACCGACGGAGCGGACGGCGAGAAATTCGCGATATGAATACGAATATCACGAATTACGAAAATACTGGGCGCGGAAAAAAATTGTATATTCTTATAAGTTCAACGATGGGTTACAAAAATAGCACCTACGGAATTCATACCGCTGATATTACGTATGTAGAAAGTCGATATGGTCGGAATAATCTTATATATACAATCCAAACCCGCCGGGCTGTCTCGGCCCCTCGGCAACCCTCCGTATTCGAGCGAGTTCACATTCTTATTTTTCCCTCGTATTATGCAAATTCCTGGAAACGATACAGCTATATGAAGCACGTGTATGCACAACCGGAAGAGACAGATGGAGAGACTGGAAGGGAGTCACTCGTGAAAAAGCACAGTGAGCTATACTTTAATTTCTAATATTACGCGCAGCGGAGAGCGCACGCGGTAAAAAACGACTGCACATTCAACAAAAGGGACTTGTTCACAAAAGAGTAGTATTTGCTTTTTTTTTTTTTTTGCTTTCTTGTTAAGGTAGTACTAGCGCGATGACTGACGTCGCCTAAGTTTGAGAGGAATAAAAGAGAATTACAAACACTTCTCGATCGGATAAAAATCTGAAAAAATCAAGCTTATGGAAGATGCTGATAAGATTGTT
>JAPYZC010002951.1:0-13232 GCA_030522665.1 Ichneumoninae sp. A BG-2022a | reverse complement strand
ACAAAACTTTTTTTTATGAAAATGATTCGTTTATTTTTCTGAATACGTATGAATTTTTTTCAGATTTTTAAGTAATCGTTGATTTTTGTTCTATAAAAAAATTAAAATATCAACGATTACTTAAAATTCTGAAAAAATTAATACGTATTCAGAAAAATAAACGAAACATTTTCATTAAAAAAAAGTTTTGTTGCCGGGTAATTTGTTAACCAATAAATTTTTTGTTGAATTTGTTAATAACATTTTGCAATTATTATTATGCAAAATTAATCTTCTCAGTACCTTTAGCATACATGATTTTTTCAGATTTTTACACCATCAAAAAGTACGTGTAATTTTTTCTTATTGCTGTCGAACTTATACGAAGTCTGCGCGCAACGAGACGCCCTCCTTAACTTCGACTGCTCCATTTTTAAACGTTTATAAATATTGATAAATCCTTTTTTCAGATGGTAGCGAGGCGGCTTTTTCTTTCGTCCTGTTCGACGGTGTTCACGCCACGAGTAATTATGAGATATCGGTTACAACTTTACCGATTCATCTCACCATGCAACATAACAATCCACTCAACGTCTTCCCACTGACGAGAAAATCAATCTCGAGTACGTTACTGCTGACCACTTGTTCGGACCCGAAACGTGATGTCAGATACATCGTGCGTAGAGCTCCGAACTTGGGAAAGATCATAATGGAGACGAGCGAAGGAACCTGGCACGAGGTTGATCGATTTACTCAGGCGGACGTGAACGCCAGCAGAGTTACGTACGAACACACTAAACAGTTCATGGACCTGTCAACCAACGATTCTCTCGTATTCGACGTGGAAACACATTTTGCCGATAGCATAACGAATCAGGTATGTGATTAATGTAATTTACGTAATTGTAGGAATTAATGTTATGAATTGTTTTAATTAATCGGCGCTATAATTCATTCATTCGAACATATGTTAAACCGACGAGATTCATTGGCGATATGAGGCATTCGCGACATACAAAATCAATGACATGTCATTTCGAGCTGATTAACACCGATTCGTTCCATAATTGGCCGTATTTAGTACTACTTAAATGCACAGTCTCTGAATTTTTTTACACTTGTAAATTCAACATTGCCGAAAGTACGGTATTTTTTTGGTCAATGTATCTCGAGACCTGCAGATCAGAAAAAAGTTTGTAAATTTTTTAATGGTTTCTTTTTCAAATAAATTTGATCCACTCCATAACGTTGAAAAATAAATTTAAAAAATGTGTAAATTATTTCTGTTTTTCGCAAAAGACCACTTTCATTTTACTGCAAAATTTACATAACGTTTCGGGATGTTTGTCGATAATACATAAAATCGACAAAGTGATATCGCTGAATGTCCGGGAATAAAAAAATGTATTTGTTAAAAAAAATTATTTTTGAACAATGTTCATAAATTGTCTCTCTGAAAACCCCGGGTAAGTTCTTTATCATCCCACGAAATTTGAGAGGATTAAAAGTGCCGAAGGAATTACAATTTGCAAACAAACCATTTGTCCAGAAAAATACTAAATAAAAAAATATACTTTAACAACATTTAAATGTATTCAATGAAAAGCTTAAAATACATATAATAAAAAGAAATAAATAAATATCAATAAAACCTTGGAATAACTCCGGCGTTAATTATAATTGTACCATCAAAGTTCAATAATTTGTGTAAATATCTATTTACTGTTTGTTGCCCAGCCGTACGACGTCTCTCGTCTCTCGGGATCGATGCGATGTATTCATAACATATTAACCATTGTGTTTGGTGTCAAAAACCCAACACCGAATATTTGTCAGAAATTCCACGATATTTCATTACAAACCCAATATTCTGTTAAAAACGCGACAAAATTACCAAATAGCTGTACCTGTTGGTCCATTGTAAGCATTTTAGTGAAACGTGCAACAACTCCGTTCACCGCAAGCGAACTCGTGGCGGATTCTACCTTGTTGTAGTTTTTCCGCAGTTTTCCTACGCGGCACTACACGAATGGGGCTACTTATAAGAAGTCGGCTGAACATGGGGGGGGGGGGGGGGGAAAGTCAGAGTCCCGAGGAACCCCTAACACCGAGAGGTCCATAAAAACGTGTGGCAAGAGGGTGCAAAATCAATAGAAACTAACGAGTTGCTAAATCAACAGAAAAACTAAAAGCATGAGCCACGCGAAAAGTTACACTGTAAAAATAAAGTGTAGACTTAATGTACAGGAACTTGCGATTTGCTTACATTACTTCCATCAATTGAACGTTAATGTGCTTTCTCGTAAAATAAAAAATACCGGACATTGAAATTCGAAATCTTTTGCGTGAAATTGCGGAAAATTTTCATGAGAAATTATTAAAAATATTACTGTAAAATTACAACGCAGTTGTGATGGAAATTTCAGAAACAGTTCATATAAAAAAGCTTTCGATACCGTTAATTAAATTGCAATCAAAATTTTGTTTTGCGGCGTAAATCAAAAGAAAGAGAGAGACGAAAAAAAATGATAGTTAATCGAGCGGCACATATTTTTTGGCAAGCACTTTCGACAAATCATTATGCGCACATATTGTACAGATTTGATTGCATTCATTCTGTGCACAGTAAAAAAAGTGTACTTTTTTTAAACGTCCACGATCTTTTGTTTGTTAATTTTTCCATCGCACCATCCGGCTATAGTTTTACAAACAAAAGTATAAACAGAAATTGTTAATGACACGGGAAATAAAAGGACAGCTTCGCATATTCAAACCTGAACAACCGAGTTTGTCACTTACAATTTTTTTCCATCCACCAACGGTCCACACCATATTATTGACGCATATTCGGTCCGGTAAAACCGCCAGACACACAAAGGATGGCATGAATGTTAACACATAGCATTGACCGAACAGCGACCACAAGATAAAAATTTTCGCCTATCGATTGAACCCAAAATTGTATTTATCTAAACATATAAAAATAACGAATAACACAACCTTACAATCAATTGTTTCCCGTTTAGTTTTTATCCCAAAAAAAAGTGTAACTTTTTCTCATCAGTAAATTTAGCCGCCAATTATCTGACTCCCAAAACATGCAAACCAACAATACCCAATCTAAATCCAACATTTCATTTTCGCAGATGTTTCGAATCGATGTTTCCGTGTCGAGTGGTGGTTTGGATCGATACATCTCTGCGAGAACGGTCCGCGTGGAGGAGGGCGGTTCGGCCCACGTGGTGATGAACATCACAGGAATCGTCAGATATCTGCGAACGAAGGCGGGCATCGAGAATCCCACGGTGCTTTCGCGTCTGACGAGGCAGCCGAGTCACGGCCACGTGATGCTGTTGCCCGATCTGAACATCACGACGTTCACCCAACTTCAGATAGAGGGTGAAAAAATCGCGTATTACCACGACCACTCGGACACCCTCGAGGACCGCATATCGTTTTCCCTCTACCTGACACCCGGTCACGTGATGCTCTGCAACGCGAGTGTCCCGGTAGAAGTGAGTCCCATAAACGACGAGCCATTCAAGCTCATAACGAACGAGCCATTCATCACGGTCGTCCAAAATCAGACGCAAACGATAACCCGCGAGAACTTGCTGACGACCGATCCTGACACGGGCCCCGAAGAGCTGGGCTACGACCTGATATCGGGTCCAACCTACGGCAGGCTGTTGCTCTCCTCGCTGGACCAAAACTCCTCGGAGGTGCGTCAGGTGACGCAGTGGACGCAGCAAGACGTCGACTCCAATCGTCTGGTCTACGAGCACAACGGCACGACCCAGTCGGCCTCGTTCTACTTCCGTGTATCCGATCACAGTTTCAATCCCGTCTACAAGATGTTCAACGTTCACGTTCTGCCGATAAGGCTGAACGTGACGGTGGCGAAGCCGATAAGCCTTCCCCAAGGCTGGAACATGGCGGACGTTTCCGAGGATAACATCCGATTGGACACGAACGCCAGGCAGGAGCAGGTAATCTACGAGATAACGAGACCGCCCAAACACGGTATGCTTTACGTCCGGGACGTGGCGGCAGTGACTTTCAAGCACGGCGATTTGCTCTCGAAGAGCGTGGTCTTCGTTCAAACGGACATGACAGCCTCCAACGACAGTTTCTACCTGTCGGCGCGTCTCAGCAACTTCAGGGTGAACGACGTCAGGGTCGACATCAAAGTCGCGCCGTTGATCATCACCCAGGTGATGATCGCGATCGCCGGCGAGAAGAATCAAATGACCCGACGTCACATGGACGCGACTCCACTCGCCGAGCTGACCCGCAGCAATCCGACCTATCACGTCACGAGAAAACCGAAGTACTGCAAGCTCAAGCGAATCATAAGGAGCTCCGGCGAGAAGAGAGGATCCCGTGAGCGCGAAGTGTCGAGATTCACCCATACGGAGGTGGTCTCCAAAGTGATATTCGTAGTCTGCAGAAGATTGCCAGCGGCCGAGGCCGAGGGCGTAGCCGACAGTTTCGGGTTCACCCTCTCAGCGTCGATCTATCAGCCCGCCAGGGGTGTCTTCGAGATGCTCGTAAGACACAGCGCCGGCGAGGCCAACAGCACCCTGAGCGGACCCATGGACCCGGTCGGCCACGAGGGCGAAATGGCCGTCGCGCCGAACATGAGCAACGACTACATCCTCATACTGGGGATGCTCTCGGGCGTCTTCGTTCTCGCCATCGTCGTAATCATAACGATAAAGTGCAGACAGAACCGGTACAAGCACAGCGAGGAGGACAAGCCCGTCGACGGCAGTCCGGCTGTCGGAGTCATTCCACTGCCGAGACCGCCGGATCATCTGATGCCAGCGACGCCGCATCTGAAGCGATTCGGCGCCGATCATCCGGGCGTCACCGCCAGCACGCCCCTGCCCGGTCAGCCCAACAGCACGTCGACCCTTCCGCAGTGCAAAGTCATTCCGCTGAGCGCCCTCGACAGCGTCACCGGCTCCGACGCCGACGTCTCGGGAAGGTATCCCTACGGCGTGGCGGACGGCGAGGAGTGGAGCAGCTTCGACACCGGCGATCTGCCGTGCCAGACGGCGACGACGCGGAGGCCCAATCCACTCCTGCGGAGGAATCAGTACTGGGTCTAGCAGGAGGTCCGGCCACGCGCTGGCCCCAGATACCGACTATGAACGCAGCTGTGACACTCCTAGGAGACTTAACACATTTGTATAACTAGACTGTCCTATATAGTATAGTATACTGCGTATACTGGGTAATATTTACACGTGGCAAGACTGTTGAATCGTTGAGGCGATCTCGAACTCAAGTGTACCTCGTACTACTGGCAACGTTTAGGGTCGGCTTGGAAGGCCCTTCAATGGTGAGACTGATGCGACTTGTCGGGAATTTCGTGAGAAGCCTTTCTACGACATTTGCTTTTGGAGAGTCGATCGTCTTGCGCAGATGACGGTGGAGACGTTTGTGTTGTAGGGGAGAGCGGGGCAAAATGGCACACCGGGGCGAAACGGGATAATGGAACAAATGCAAACGTGGGGCAAAACGGGTTTGAAAATCCGGATCTGTCGTTGGGACGAAATGGGGCATCTGAAAATTATTGGAAATTTGAGTTTTGCCCTCACTGGCCCGTTTTGCCCCGCTGTGCCATTTTGCCCCGGTCTCCCCTAACGCTGTTCGAGAGCGATTAGGTCGGAGGAATTCGGGGCGGTTGGATGCAACATCTTTCGGCTCAAATTTTGTATCGCGTTTGTTGTCGATTCTGATAGATCATCCACGATCGTTTTCGCCTATTTTAGGCTGAATTTGGCTTCCAGCGGCGATCCACGGAAATCGTCAATGATAAAAATTTCCAAGTATCCGTGACTGTTTCACTCTTGAAGGATCTTCATGCAACCGTCGTTCGTTACAACTCGCGTCGTAAGAGTTTCTCTCATTCGCCTTAGGGGAGTTACTATTTTTTTTGTATATAAATTCGACCACACGATCAGCCTCTGCATTTGCAATTAGCACCCAAGCGAAATCGACCGAAATTCTTTTATTAATGAAACATTTGGCGATCGTTGAAATAGCTTCTCCAATCGAACTGAACCACTTCGATGAAAATTAATGATAATAAACTATCTTTGCGCAATCAATTTTTGACGAAGAGATCAATTTATTTTTAGCGAATGGGACTTTTGCAGAGTTCCAGTGAGAAACATAGTAATATTGCGGAAAGTGAATGAGACTCTCAGACGCGAGATAGTGGTAAGACACGCACTCCAATTGTACTTTACAGGGGGCTTGAATAGCCGCACGAGATAAGGGTTAAATAGACGTTGTTTCCTAAGATCGTCGTGTTAACGCGGGAGCGAAATTTTTACGCATACGAGGATAACGTATTCATAGAAAAAATGATATGGAAATGAGGAGTCAATGTCATAATATATAATGGCCTATGGGTAAGCGCCTTGACAAAGGCGATACGCGAGGGTAATAAAAACTAATAAATTATAACAAAGTCCAGCATACGATATATTAAAGAAAGTTACGTATACTTGCACCGGTTTACTCGGCCTAAACATATAACAAACCGTACTGTCTGTGTACCACGAGAACATGAATATAATTTTTTTACTTTTACACACTCATTATTTGTCATAGAAAATAAAGGTAGGGATGCGTTGGCCATATTTGGCTGAGTATGAGAGTGAGAATCGTGACGTAATGCTATTGTAACCCCGAATGAAAAAAAAAGTAAGTTCATCGAGCCTAGCATGATTACTTGATCATAAAGCACGTTATACATATGTACAAAGGGTCCAAGAATGTACATAAAAACGCGTAGGTTCGTACGCCAGATTGAAAAATGCGGAAGCTTTTCCGTTGAGTTGCGAGCATTTGAATTCGGCCAATGGAATCGCTCGACAGATGGCGTGCGCATCATTGCGCCGTTCTATTGGTTAAAGCGACGTTAATGAAAACTGTAATTAATTTTTTTTCAACCATGCTGACAATTTACGTTCAAGAGTGTTTATTATCGAGGCCCGATTTGGGCAGGGAGGGAAAGCTGTCACATGGCCTTAATCATTCTCTTATCGAAAGAACTACCGGAAATGGGGCTGAATTGGCGGACTACGGCAAAGTATTGGAAATTTCGAGTAGCCACTTATTGGAAACTATTGGAAATCCATGAGAAACTATTGGATTTAGGTGCCGAACGTTACTGGGTATTTTCGAAATGCGTATTGAGAGTAACTCGATATCATTAAGCGGTTACTAATGGGGTTCGAGTACATAAAATTGGACAAACTTTTGAAATAAATTTTAACGTTCTTCATTGTTTTGCACCACGGCATCTCTGAAAAAGGGCTAACTTACTGAAATCGTAATTTTTATGTCAGTGACGGGATTCGGGAATTCCAATCTGTGACACGAGAAAGTGGAGCAAAGTCGAGCGTCGGAGAGTATACGTTTTTAACTGTAACTATGCAACAAATTAAGGAAAATTACAAAATACAAAAAGAAAGTTGCAAAGTAATATGTACAGTGCTTTCACACTTTTAACCGTTTTGGGCTTAACTTCCTCTATGAGACAGTTCGTTGACCTGTACTGGCTTCCCCACGTAGAAAGCAATGCGCATTTTTGCATCGTCGATGGAGAACAAAATAATAACAATACAATTTTTGCAAACTAAAAAAATTAATTTTTTCAATACTTTTTTCCATAAATACTGTTTTCTTTGATTTTTAGAAGTTGACAATCTCACCAACCAACCAAATCCTATAATTTTGCTTAGAGAAATTCTCCGTTAGTAATAGTTTTATTATAAGAACTTCGAAAAAAAAATCTGAAAATATTTCCTTTTTTTTCGGATTTTTCTGATGGTTTCGGGTGAAGCCATTTTTTCCCGTACGACGAGAGTTTCAAAAATGGCCTGGTGCTCATATACAAAATGAGTCTAAAAAAAAGTTCCCTATGGTATTATATATATAGTTATACGCGACCTCCCACGTGTAGAGTATGAGCGCATACAATGTCACACACGCCCATAGATGACCATGTCGCGTGACTAA
This sequence comes from Ichneumoninae sp. A BG-2022a, assembly GCA_030522665.1. Taxonomy (NCBI): domain Eukaryota; kingdom Metazoa; phylum Arthropoda; class Insecta; order Hymenoptera; family Ichneumonidae; species Ichneumoninae sp. A BG-2022a. Next base: position 5,213 of record JAPYZC010002951.1, on the reverse strand, counting down.
AAGCAGAAATCGTATTTCACATGCTTGTACACAAAAAATACGAGCTTCTGATTTTAGTCACGCGATACAATGTAAGAACGTTCGTGTCAATATATTCATTCATATATGATCGTATATGATTTCATACATATCCATATACACTTATATATGATCACATATAATTATCCATCGTAATATATAATCGTACGAGTGGTCATGATGACATTTTTTTTTGGGTGCTGTCGTGTCAAAAACTGCGCGTTTTGCAAAAATTTCTGCAGCAGCAAAGTTTCCTCAGTTTTCAACAGAGAATATAAACCTTACACTTTATCTACGAATTTTTTGAGACCCGGCGTACAATATATTATGTACATATGGCAACAAATGAAATCCATTGAAAACGTCCACAAGATTGCGACCGATCGATGTTACGTGTCTTATATGATAATACCGATCGATGTTACGTGTCTTAATGTTACTTATATAATGTGGAATACAGCGGGCTGAGATTACGATATACAATAAAGGATGAAGCGATATTATGAGACTTATCTTGGCTAAGTAACTCCGGCCTATAGTACATATGAGGGCTACAAATGGTAAATAGCACTTTGTGAGAGGGTTAGATGTTTCACTATATTATAAAATTTATCGACTTTTATCTATTGGTCAACGAGCGAAGTATCACTTAGGGTGACCTGCCTTACTTGAGGTCTCATAAAAGGCGAATAAACTGCTCAGTTCGATTTCCGATAACAAGGACAAATTATTCTCAGGACTCATTGATTGAGAACTTATCGAGTCGATAGTTCTACCGGAATTTCAAATTGGGTGGGCCTTGGATTTTTGTATCAAACAGTCGCTTGTAGTCTCTAATGCATGCATTGAATGGTGATGTGAAATATTTAATAAAAATTTAACAGTTCATAAAATCGAACAATTTTGATTAATTAATTGATTGACTTTGATACATTGATTTTGATTTAAGTAATTAATAACGTATTAAGATTCGTGCATTTTCTTGTCAATAATTTTGAGGGTTCAAAACTCGCGAGATCTCTTGCACTATATAAATGAAAACAAACTTGCCTGTCCACTTTTCTGTCTAGTCTTTGTTGAAGTCTCCGCTCATTTTTTTAATACATTATTGATGAAAGTCGTGAATGCGAATTAAATTGACAAAATGTTGCTATCAAAAGTCATTTATCAGGACTCGAGTAAGGTAGAGTTTGATGAAAGCATTTTTGTGAAAAAAGTCAAAGACGCGACCGTAAAGAAAGCGAATGAATAGACAACGCTAGCTATCCCGGTACTACATCGAAAACAATCAATTCTATATATTATAGCATCTTCGTGTATACCTTCCGATAGAATCTGTTCGTTCGGTTGCCTTGCGAAAGTCGCGCACAAACGATGATACAAGAGATAAAAATCAGTGAAAACAAAAAGACAGAGTCGAGGAAAAATGGAAGCGTAATAAACACGTTTCGAGCTGGAAGTCTCTCCTTTCTGGTCAATAGTAATTCTATGTAGGAAATATGATTAATTCAAGAATTATTCGGGCGTATTTCAGTATTATAGTAGGATGTATATGAAAAAAAGTGAATGAATATATGAACGTTGATCGAATAAAAAAAAAACGAAAGGAATGTCTCGCGATCGTTGATATTTGATGGGAAATTATCTGTTAAAAGCGTTTACGGTCTAATTATACCCATACACATACAGTACACGATCTCCTGCTTTGTGACACTGAATTATTATGAATTATTATAATATGCGTAACGTTGCATTATCTGTTATTGTTTACGTGTATAGTGATATTAATTATACGGAATATATTTCTGTATAGACAAAAAGGATTATTTAATGGCTTATAGTTGTAGTGTTATATCTATTTACACACGAATACGTTTGAAAGACTCATACATTAACGAATGAACGATTATAGGCCTTTTTATATTTCTCGGCTAAACCCGATATGAGTGCCATAACTTCTAGTGATCCGGTAATAAAGTTACGATAGTGATGTATTTTCCCCCGTTGAAAAGGATGAGCGTATATATCTATATATACATAAATATATATATTATACACTTGTAATTCTAATAAATTGAATGTGCAACGGTTATGGAAGCATTTTATTTGGGATTTACCTTTTTATCTGCGAAAACCCCAATTTGATTTGTTATTATCAAAGAATGTTATCGATGCCAAGTTAGTTTATTTTATTTTATTCGTTTTCTCATTAAACAACGTAAAATAACAATAATTAATAACGGACATACAATAAGCAGCAATTGATGTGATGCGAACTGAGAATTATGTATATACACTGAGGTGAACGGAGTTTTGTTGATGAATGGTGTCTTAGTGCATAAGCATAATTCAGTTTGATAACGAAATGTTGATAAATGGTGTCTTAGTGCATAAGCATAATTCAGCTTGATAACGAAAATGATAGCTGCAAATATATTTATGCTCGGTTAATTTTGGATTGGTAAATGTCGACCTTGTTTCGATCAATGCGATTGGAAAAGGTAAACGTAATAATGGAAAAGCTTATTATGATCGATCCTAAATCGGCACATACATTAATTGGACTCTTCTATATCAAAGGAGGACTTTCAGTGTTGTCAATTAGTCCAATCGGACTTGCCGCCATCGGCGCAAAAGTTTTAGACGTTTCAGATTGCTCAACTGCCAGATCGCATCGCCGAAGTTTCGATACTTATTGGGCGACGTCAGAAGTCGCGACAGTTTCAGGCAAGCTCTCATTTGTCGATGAAGGCGTTTCGGTAATATGAATTGATGTAATCATCGGAGCAGCTTCCGTACTCGTAAATGTTTCACTCGTTGTCTCAAACGTCAGCGTAGAATTTTCGGATATTTCAGATTCAGCAATCTCAGGGGTCGTAATTTCTGTCGAGAAAGCCTCAGCAGTTGTCGGTAAATCCTCGACAGTTACTTGAGGGAAACTTTGTGCAATCGATCCAGGTGTCTCATCAATCGTACTTTGGGTCGTGCTCCAGTGAGTGATTTCAGTGGTCGTAGAAATGTCAACTGTTCTATTGGGCGTCAGTAAAAAAAAATCAAATATTTCAGAATCAGCCATTTTCGAGGTCTCCATTTCTTTCAATAAGCTCTCAGCAGTCGATGGAGCAGTTTCAACAACTTTCATTGTCATTTTACTTTGAGGGGCAGACGAGAGTAGAGAAGTTTCAGTGATTTCTGTTAGTCGAACCGGACTCACTGTCAGCGGAGAAGTTTTGGATATCCCAGATATTTCACCTGGACTCTCAGATAGCATCGCCAAAGTTTCAGATGATGCAAAAGTTTCAGGCGTGGTCTTGAATGACGACATATGAGTGCCTGATGTGTGTATAATTTCTGATGAAATGTGCGCAGTCTTTTCTGATGCTTCAGCAATCATTGTTGTAAACATGCTTAAGGGAGCAGTTACGGTGATCGTGGATAATTCAACAGTGCTGTCCGACGTCGGCGAAGACGTTTCGGAGCTTTCAGATTCAAAGGACGAGCTCTCGGTAGTTGATTGAGCTGTCTCAGGAATCATCGTAGTTCGTATAGAAGCAGTCACGGTCGACGAAAGCAATTCAGATGTGCTTTCAGACATCGACACAGAAATTTCAGTAGTTTCTGAAAATGGTTCGTAGCTCTCAGTAGTTGACCGATCAATTTTGGAAGCCGTAGTAACTTCGGAGGACTTTTCGATAGTCGACGATTCTGTAGCGCCAATCGTTGTTGTCGTCATATCCGGAACAGCAATGGCGACGATCTCAGATACGTCAATCAGACTGTCAGATATCGGCGTTAAAATTTCAGACGTTTCAGATATTTCAGCCTTGGGTTCAGACGTCAACAGAGAAGGCTCAGTGGTTTCAGAAATTTCAACCGCACTCTCAGTGCTTAACAGAACTGTGTCAGATGCCTGAGTTATTTTAGGAAAACTTTCCATAATTGATAGCGGTGGCACGAAAACGTATATAAATGGCATGGTTAGGCGAAAAGGGCCAGTTGTCGTAGACGGTTTAATCGTCCTCTCAGACGTCAAATCTTCAATCGACCTTTCAGACGTCAGATCTTTGATCGGCCTCTCAGACGTCAGATCTTCAATCGACCTTTCAGACGTCAGATCTTTGATCGGCCTCTCAGACGTCAGATCTTCAAGCGTCCTCTCAGACGTCACATCTTCAATAGTTCTTTCAGACGCCAGATGTTCAATCGTCCTTTCAGATCTCAGATCTTCAACCGTTCTTTCAGACGTCAGATCTTCAATCGTCCTTTCGGACGTCAAATGTTCAATCGTCCTCTCAGACGTCAGATCTTCAATCGTCCTTTCAGACGTCAGATCTTCAAGCGTCCTCTCAGACGTCAGATCTTCAATAGTTCTTTCAGATCTCAGATCTTCAACCGTTTTTTCAGACGTCAGATCTTCAATCGTCCTTTCGGACGTCAAATGTTCAATCGTCCTCTCAGACGTCGCATCTTCAAGCGTCTTCTCAGACGTCAGATCTTCAATCGTCCTTTCAGACGTCAGATCTTCGATCGGCCTCACAGACGTCAGATCTTCAATCGTCCTCTCAGACATCAGATCTTCAATAGTTCTTTCAGACGCCAGATGTTCAATCGTCCTTTCAGATCTCAGATCTTCAATCGTTCTTTCAGACGTCAGATCTTCAATCGTCCTCTCAGACATCAGATCTTCAATAGTTCTTTCAGACGCCAGATCTTCAATCGTCCTCTCAGACGTCAGATCTTCAATCGTCCTCTCAGTCGTCAGATCTTCAATCGTCTTTTCAGATATAATTACCCAGGGCGAACGCTCGGCGGTTAATTGAGGCGAGCTCTCCGCAATCGATCGAGATGTGTCGACAATTTTACTTGACGTTGGACTCCAGCGAGTAATTTCACTGGTCGTGGACATTTCAACCGTTCTCTCAGACGTCAGCGAAGAGGTGTCAGATACTTCAGAATCAGTAGTTTCAGAGATCTTAACTTCTCCCGGCAAGGTCTCAGGTGGCAACGCGGAAGTTTCAAATGCTTGAGAAGTTTCAAGTGCGGTCTCAGATGACAGGATGAGAGTGTCAGACGTCTGAATAATTTCTTGCGAAACGTCCGCAATCTTTTCTGATGTTTCCGCAATCTTTTCTGATGTTTCCGCAATCTTTTCTGATGTTTCCGCAATCTTTTCTGATGTTTCCGCAATCTTTTCT
>JAPYZC010002950.1:1728-14960 GCA_030522665.1 Ichneumoninae sp. A BG-2022a | reverse complement strand
TTTTTTATGAAAATGATTCGTTCATTTTTCGGAATACGTATGAATTTTTTCAGATTTTTATCTTTATTTTGATTTTTGCACATTTTTCCATGTAAAAAAGAAGAAAAATAAAAATAAAGATAAAAATCTGAAAAAATTCATACGTGTTCCGAAAAATGAACGAAGCATTTTCATAAAAAAAAAGTTGAGGTACCGCATATTTTGATCAACATATTTTTTTTCAACAATTTGTTAATAACATTTTGAAATTGTTATTATGCAAAATAAGTATTTTCAGTGCCTATAATAAGTATGAATTTTTTCAGATTTTTATAATATCGGGAAGTGTTTGCAATTCTTCCCCGAATTTCTCGAATTTAGACGAAATGAACACCACTCGCTGGAGCTACCTTAAGTTTCTAGTTCATTCGTCAATCTTTTTTTTCATATTCAAATAGTAATAGTTTGTTTATTATGTTAATTATCTGAATTGGCTGTGAACTGTGCTTATACACACTCGATACTTTGCACTGATTTTAGGCTATCAATATAATTACTATGCGATGAAATTTCATTCCATCCCGAGACATGTGGCACATATTTCAGAAATACATTTCAACTACTTAAATTTGTAATTAACACATAAATCTTCTTTTTTAAATATTCTACCATACGAGAAAAAAACTACGGTATGTTTGGAGATATTAATAATTAATTTTTTTAAACATGTTTTATTAGTAGTTCGCACTCCCAATACTTAATTTTTTTTTATTCGCACGAAAAGTTTTACGTTACCTGAAACTGTCGGGAGTCTCGGGAACCGGCGCAAAGTATTGTCCCCGATCGCACGAAGCCCTCGTGAAGATCGGATGACAAAGGGCGTCCCTCGGCGACTGTGCAGTTCCCGGTGGACATCTGCACTCCGCGACTGTGCCGCCTCCTCCCGCGGCGGGTCCCAATTCCATCGTTTCCGGACAGGGTGCACCGATCTGTGTCGATCGTACGTAAAAAAAGACAAAAAAAAATGTAAATTTAATTCTATTCGCAATTCGTCTCGCGTTTAACCCGATTTACGAAAATACTTTCGCTCGGTACACGCGTGTGGGCGATGGTGGGGGGACATTCAAAAACTCGTGTTAAATTTCTTCACATCTATTCCTCCGTTCCTCCGTTTAAATGTAAATTTCTATTTGCTTGCCTGGAATATTTTGTAACATTGTCCGTCGGCCGGCCAGTAGAGCAATTGCCAGCCCCGCGGCTGTGCCGCGCAAGGGTTGCTCGAGGGATTCGCCCACGGCGGTGGCACAACTGCTGTTTTAGCATCCGCGACCAGAAGCAGCCAGAGAATGCTGCCTAGGAAAGTCTGCATCGTACTGAAATACGTTAAAAAAATCTATATTAAAAATAGGCAATTGGAGCATTTTTTAACTCGATTTTTCTGATTTGATTATTTATTTATTTATTCCACCTAAAATAGACACTCTTTGTTTACTGTACCAAAATATCTAATAATAAGGATCAAATGTTTAATCGTCAATCGCAAAGGGTAGCAATCGTTAAGGTAGTCCTTGTGAATAGTATTAAGTTATTCACTTCGCATAAGTTGCAGAGAAATGAGAGGGATTTGCAAACACTTCTTATGGTATGAAAATATGAAAAAAAAATCAAGTATGTCGAAGGTGATGAAAATATTAATTTTGCAAAATAATAATTTCAAAATTTCATTAGCAAATTGGTGAAAAATAAAATTGTTCAACAAATCTCCAAGAAACCTAACTTTTTTGCAATGAAAGTAATTCGCTCACTTTTCTGAATGCGTTTACATTTTTTCAGATTTTTAGATCTAGAAAAGTTTGTATATTTCAGAAAAGTGAACGAATCACTTTCATTAAAAAAAAGTTAGGTTTTGTGGAGATTTGTTGAACAATTTAATTTTTTTTCAATATGTTGATAAAATTTTCTACTTAATATTATGCACAATTAATCTTTTCAGCACCTTTACTATGCTAAATTTTTTTTCAGATTTTTGTACCATCCAGAGGTGTTTGCAATTCCCTCATATTTTTGAACTTTGAAACTTATGCAAAGTGTACACTATTCGCAGGGACTACCTTAGTACGAAACTGTTGCTAGTGTTAGCTAATGAAACATGAAAAAAAAATAATAACCGAAGAAATAGTTTATCAGGATTTTTGCTAAAAAAATGTTACCTATCATCGCGTGTCCTGGCGTTGAAATAGTTCATTCGACGTAACGACGCGGACTGTTACAGCGAGGACAATTAACAGGATATGTGCCGGAAGGACGATTATCGAATAATACGTGCAAGTTCTAATAACACATTGTCGTTGCAGACATATTATTTTAGTGAGTGGTACGCACGAGTTTGAGCCACAAGGAATTCGCGTCGACGAGTGAAACGGCGAAACGTCGGCTCGACCGAGACTGATACCTCATCGCGGTTCTAACACGTTAAAAAAAATTATATGTATATATATAAATGCTCGTGCAATGTGACAAAAGCGAGGAGGCTCGCTCACGCTCGGTGGACGACTGAAAAATAAAATGACCATATACTTTCACTGGTTTCGCTATGGCAATGGCATTGTCCCTGGCGGCAGGGATGGAATGACGACATGCATACGAAATAACGAGAATGTCCCCGCTTAAGCTGCGGTGACCACGCGCTTCCCTCCCACCGAACGACGAAATTAATATACCCTTTTTTTACAACTTTTCGCTGTATTCTCCCAGCAGGCACAGTCGGACGTTTTTTTTCCACATTCTGATTTTTTTTAAATGTTTTGGAACATTCTGAACACACGTTTTCATTAAAATCTTGATTTTTGTTTCACCTTATCAAAGCTAACTTTTTTTCAGATATTTAAATTCACTTTGAATTTTGTGACTTTCTACACATTTATCCCAGAAGAAAAAAAAGTCAAAGTGAATTTAAAATTGTGAAAAAAAATCATTTTCATTAAAAAAAAGTTACGTTTCATTCTGAACACACGTTTTCATTAAAATGTCGACATTTTTTTTACCTTATCAAAGCTAACTTTTTTTCAGATATTTAAATTCACGTTGAATTTTGTGACTTTCTACACATTTATCCCACAAGAACAAAAAAAGTCAAAGTGAATTTTAAATTGTGAAAAAAAATCATTTTCATTACAAAAAAGTTACGTTTCATTCTGAACACACGTTTTCATTAAAATTTCGACATTTTTTTTTACCTTATCAAAGGTAACTTTTTTTCAGATATTTAAATTCACTTTGAATTTTGCGACTTTCTACACATTTATCCCACAAGAACAAAAAAAGTCAAAGTGAATTTAAAATTGTGAAAAAAAATCATTTTCATTACAAAAAAAGTTACGTTTCATTCTGAACACACGTTTTCATTAAAATTTCGACATTTTTTTTTACCTTATCAAAGGTAACTGTTTTTCAGATATTTAAATTCACTTTGAATTTTGCGACTTTCTACACATTTGTCCCACAAGAACAAAAAAAGTCAAAGTGAATTTAAAATTGCAAAAAAAAATTATTTTCATAAAAAAGAAGTTACGTTTCCGAAAGATTTGTTGAACAGTTTTATTTTTCATAAATTTGTTAATAACATTTTTGGAATTATTATTGTCCAAAATGAATCTTTTTAGTATCTTCAATATGGTTGATTTTGTTCAGATTTTTATACCACTCAGAAGTGTTTGCAATTCCCTCTTATTTCTCTGAAACTTATGCTAAGTGAGCACGGACAAAATTAATATGTCCTCTTTTTTTTCAACTTCTCGCTGTACACTCGCAGCTACGCTCCCCTGGCAATAATAATTTCCTGCTGGCGATGGAAGGGCTAATTTCCCACTCGTCCGTATCCAAACGGTTTCCCAGAGATCGGTGATGATGCGATTTATCACTGGATGGAAAAACCACGCAGATGTAATTATGGGCTCTCGCTAACGATTTTTTTCTTCTGTCGCAGGTAATTTAATTGGGAAAAGCCGCGAGTGCCGGTGCGCCTCGCACGTCCGATTAACGACCGGTGTGTAATTTCGAGCGCGGCGTCGACGGACTTAGATTCAAGGCGAGGAAGTCGTGCTGTGTCTTTTTCACAGTACAATTTACACACACCGGGGTAAATGACTCTTCACCGGGAAATTAATGATCCGTGAATATTCATCGGCTTCCGATTTGCATCGACGCTCGATGTCTGGACGGCGCAAGAGAGACTTTGCCAAGTAAAAAAAAGGAATTGCATTATTCCGGAGCTGGGCAGTACTTGAAGCTCACAAGTACTTTTTAGTTCTTCAAGTACTTTTCAGTACATCAAGTACTTCTTTACGATTTTAAGTACCAAGTACAAGTATTTTTTAACTACATGCTCGCACTAAGGATACTCTATGAGTAGCATGACATCCTGTTTCTATTAGTAAATCTGTCTAAACTTTTCAAAAAGTATAATTTTAACGAGAATTAATTTTAAAAAATCAAAGGGGCCCCTTTCGTTTTTTAATAACATTTTTTATGGATTTTATTTCATTTTTTTATATTCATTTTTTAAAATTGAAGAATATATTAAAAATAGCCTCGGACCGACGAATTACGAAAATTTCAGTCAGCGACTTTTTACAATCAGGAAGTCATGTGCAAATTACTTTGCACCTTTTTTTTGAAGCCTAGATAATCCTTAACTCTACGAACCTAATTACGAAAAAATACTTGAAAAACGTACTTGAGAAATACTTCGACTACAAAAATTACTTGTAATAAGTTGTACTTGTTAGTTGAAGTATTTTTGGTACTTTGCCCAGCTTTGCATTATTCTAATGCAATTCGTTGACAAAGTAACGGAATGCGGATATAAATAACCGTCCGGGAATTACACGGATCTTGAGAGGGCAGGGACTGGCCTTCGGCGACGAAGGTCACTGCAAGTGAAAGTATAAGAGCTCGGCTGGGACGGCTTCGAGGAGAACCGAATCGTTCGAATGCCCGAAACGGCGGGTGACGCGGAAAACTGGTCCTCTCTATTAGTAACACGAAACCGCGAAATTTTAATATTTCGCGGATCGTTTTACTCCGATGGGCCGGCGGATAAAATAAAAATCACTGCCGATTGTGACAGAGGTGCATTAGGATTGTTTCGCATCGCGAAATACGGGCTTCGGTTGCGAAAGGGAAATAAACTGAGAGGCATTAACGGGAAGCGCTGCCTCTGGGATTCTACACTGTTAGCCGCAAAAATGCGTTACGCAATCGGTTAATTACGGGCCAGGCCGATGGTGTATCTGAGCCGGTAGAGGCTTACGTCACTACTTTCACGTTGCGCCTCGTTTTTTATTCGGTCAGATAATCCGATGACGGGATCGTGCCCCGGAATCTCGCATATGATCGAACACTGCCTTAGTCCCTTCTTTCCCCACCGACGACCGTCGATTATGACAGTTTCAGCCTCGGTCAGCTATTTCACATATGCTGACGAGACTTCTGGTCGGGTTTCATTTTTCTTCTTTCAACGATTCGGTAATGCATCTCCTGCAATTTTTCGATACGAGAAATGTCTTTCTCAATTTTTCGTCCGGAATAAAAATTCATTAAAAAATAAGAAAAATAGTGATAATCGATTTCTTAGTTGTCTTTTCATCAGAAGTTTGATTTTTTTCATTCAGCTTCGACTATGGTTTCTGTTGTCAAAGAAACTTGATCGTAGGGAACGGAATTGAGTTTTGATGTTCAAAATCTTATATTATGGCGAGACTTCTTGTCGGATTTTATTTTCTTCTTTCAACGACTCATTAATGCATCTCCGTCAAATGTTCATCTCACTTTCCTTTTTCAATTTTTCGTGCGGGGATAAAAATGCAAAAGAAAAATTATTCTAATCAACTTTTTAGTTGCCATTGCATCGGAAGTTTGATTTTATTCTTTCTACATCGACCACCTATTTTCCTAAACGAATATTGATGGTAGAGAACGTAATTGAATTTTGATGCTCCGAAAAAAGTGTCGTATCAAAAGGGTCAAGAAAAGTCACAGCAATTTCGATTATTCTTCTCGCCTCGTCTCCTGTCGCATTTAACGCGAATCACGTTGAGTGTATTTAAGAATATTTAGGAAAGCGTTCAAATCCCCACTGAATCTAACTTTTGGCTGGAAATGCACATGTGAAGCATCCTTAATTAACAAAACACCAACCGCGTAGCGAGTCCCCATTAATGGTCCACGAATCTGCGCGAAACAAAAGTTCGACACTCGTGAAATTATCCTTTGTTTCTCGATGCCCGACTAAGACTTCATGTCCGAATAGTTTGACAGTTTTCGCGTCTCCGCCGCCAAATGGATAACGGCTGTGGTCATGAGTCCGACGTTTCCGCAACAATCATGACACAATTCGTCAAAAAATTGTTAGTGTACGGCCACGAGGCGCCGAGTATCGTTCACGACGAACGGTGGACGTTCGGTATTTTGTCTCGACAGTAATTTCCATATACAAAAAAACAACAAAGATTTTTTTCTCCTTTTTTTCGAAATTCTGTGCGTGTACGAAACGACTATTGACTGTCCTGCATGCCGAGGATGGATAACTGCCCGTGTCCTTACTGCTGCCATCCTTGCGGAGATGACGTACGATTTAGGTATGAAAAATAAACGATTCACCTATCGCGTAACTAATCTAAAAAAAAAAATAATTAAAAAAGAAAAGAGTCCCCGAGAATAGCATCTATCTGATTCCCGCCAAGGCTAGCGACAGTATCGAGTTACAAGAATTGACTCTGCGGAGATCCCCAAGATTAGTCAAGGATCTTTACCCCCCTATACGTCATTATTCAATGTTCTTTTGACTCATTCGTAAAATGCAAATATGTCTATTTTTCATAAACGAAAATGAAACGATTTAGGTGTAAAAATGAAACGATTTAGGTATAAAAATGAAACGATTTAGGTATAAAAATGAAACGATTTAGGTATGAAAATGAAACGATTTAGGTATGAAAATGAAACGATTTAGATATGAAAATGAAACGATTTAGGTATGAAAATGAAACGATTTAGGTATAAAAATGAAACGATTTAGGTATGTCAATTAAATGATTAGGTACGAAAATTTCATGATTGCCTTATCGTATAACTTATTTAAATAAAAAAATAATTAAAGCAGAAAAAAGTCCTCCATAATGTCTTTATCTAAATCTCGGCAAGGCTATCGACATTATGGAGTTACAAGGATTCTTGACTCTCGGCGGAGATCGCTAAGATTAGTCAAGCATCTTTGCCCTCTAAACGTGATTATTCAACATTCAATTGACTCGTTCGCAAAATGCAAATATCTGTTGTGTTTAATGCTAATACAATCTGCTTGCTATTTTCAGTACCCTTCGCTTGTAAAAAAAGCCGTAAAACGAGTTACGTTACACGACATGTATCAAACTCGATTTCAAAGGCAAACAGAGTTGCTCAACTTTCGTCGAAGCCATCCTCGCGGGTTCTCGCGAAAGATCGACTGATCTTGCGACGGGCCCGAAGAGGCAGAAGAGCTCAGACTCCCCGATCGCGGACCGCGACCGATTACGAAACTCCACGCAATCTCGTAATGTTTCGAAAGGCCATCTCTTCACCGGCTACTGGATGATCAGGCTCGGGCTAAATATTCCGAAGAAAGTTGTCGGGAACGAGCAACGAGTTAGCGAGGGCGACTGTGCTATCGCGAACTCGACATCTACGCAGTCGTCTCTCGAACTACATATCTGCAAACAATTCTCTTACGGTCGAGTTGTTTTGCATTTTGACCCTTCTCGGTTTTGGATCAGAGGAAAAAAAAAGATATTGCTTTGAAAAAAAATGATGAGTATATTTTAGAAACAAGAAATACAAAAATCTCGATCGGATATCGTGAGCCGCTGAGAATCTCGCGCAATTCAGTTAACTTCTCATTAAAACGTCATAGTAATGCAACAATTTCATTAAACGATTATAGTAATTCAATAATTTCATTAAATGATCATAGTAATTCAATATTTTGATTAAAATATTATAGTAATTCAACAATTTCATTAAACCATTATAATAATTCAACAATTTCATTAAACCATTATAATAATTCAACGGGGTGAAAAAGGTACTTTAGGGAACAATTTTTTTAAGACTCGGGTTAGAAAATTGAAAATTATCGCAGAATTCACAATCGAGCCTGTATTTACACAAATTATTTTACACACTAAAGCTATGAACTTGTATTTTCAAAAATGTCTTTGCACTCGGCATGTATGTAGTCTTGCGAGCTACATATCTGTAAGCAATATTCTCATACGGTCGAGCAACTTTGCTTTTCAACCCTTCACGGTTTTGGATCAGAGGAGAAAGATAGATATTACTTTCGAAAAATATATGAGTATATTTAGGAAAAAAATTAAATAAAAGTAAAAAATCTCGATCGGACGTCGTGACCCACTGAGAACCTCGCGCAAATTAATTAACTTTTCATTAAACCGTTTGAGGCACTGTAATAATTCAGGATGGAAGCGATACGCTATCTCGCTTCGTATAGTTTAGGGGCCAATTTTTTTAAGACTCGGGTTAGAAAATTGAAAATTATCGTAAATTCACAATCCAGCTTATATTGACTCAAATTATTTTACACACGCTATGAAATTGTATTTTCAAAAATACCTTTCAAATTCGATAATATTTTTCATGCTTCAAAGAAATTGCTTAAAAAAAATATAAACTACTATGAAATAACTTCAGAGTAGAAATATTTATAGAGGTACGTACAGTCGTGTCATAGCACTGTCAGTATCATCCAAACTCAGAACCACTCGAACGAAACTTTCACGTCATAATTAACGAGATTTATAAATAAAAAACAGCAACACTTTGATTAAAAAATAACAGAGCAGTAAAAAAATTCGAGCGAGAAATTCGAATCCGAACAGTGTCGAGTCTTGCCGGTCCGGGTCTCGGGATAAGACTGACTCGCGCCTGAAACACTTCTACATGCCAGTTCTACACTGTTACCTAACTCTCTGTCGACCGCTCTGAAACTGAAACTGGTGGACGGTCAGCGTCTCGACTGCTATCACGAACCGTACCGTTTCACCGGCATCCCTCCGACGTTCACCGTCCTTCGGTCCTGAACTTTAATCTCTTCGCCTCCTGAGGGCACGTAAATCTTCACCCAGTTCCGGGAAGCCCGTGACCAGGATGTAATATCGCCCTGGATATCGCGAGTACAGGATTTACCCCACTCATAGAATGCTCGGTCCTTGGCACTATTTACGATCTTGCAACAACCGCAATCCACCGCGCTTGGATCACTAGAAAAACCCGATTGCATTTTTTTTTTTACTCAACCCCGAGCCTCTTGTAGCTTACAAAAATAGTCATACGTCTCCGCATGCATCAGCCGTTAAAATCTATTACATTTATCTATTAATCTATTAAAGCTATTTAACATTTTTTAATAGAATTCGCTAAATCGAATTCTATAAAAAAATATTCCACTGTAGATGGTAAAAAAGGTTTGTACAGATGTACAAACTTTTCTTACCGTGTACGACCATGCGTACCGATAAAAAAATGTCACTATTAATATCACCAAAAATTGTAAAATTAACAGGAATAAAAAGGGTAAAACCAACACAAAAAAAAATTGTGAACCCTTATGGATAAAAAGAATGGTTGTTTAATAAGGAACATTGTTTTTTTTATCCATAAAGGTCCACCAATATATTTTGTGTTAGTCTTACAAGTTCTGTACTGAAAAAAAAATAATTGAAAAAAAATTGTGGTCCGTCGTGGGCAGAAAATATTTGTCGAATGCCCAAACCGTTATTATTTTCCTTTAACGCGGAGCAGCCAGAACAGGAATTCGTGAACTCGACTTGTACAATTAAGATGCTTAAAGAGAAGCCTTGAATCCGCGATTGCGTGGATTTTCGATTGCAATGACCCTCGATAAAACGACGACCCCGTCTCCCTAAAAATATTCTGATATATTTATTTTTCATTACTAAAAAAATAAAAAATAAATAAAAATAAGAAAGATTACCCGAAATAATTTCCGTTCAGCCCGTGCCTTCCGTGCATCGTATCGCTACTTCATAGCGCGATAGTTTTGTCCCATCAAAAATTTTAAACCAAGATTTTAGAAGCCCGTTAGAAAAAAAAAGAAAAAAAATATTTCCAAAGTTCAAAAACACGATATTTCATAGAAGTAAAGAACAAGATTGAAACTGTAATTTTGTATGCGTTGTTTCAGGGTCGGTGTGCGCCGGGCGGAGTCGGAGCGAGGCCCTTCGGCCTAACGGTATGGAGATGAGACGGGGACCGAGAGGGAGCGGCGTTATGTGGCATAGAGCGTTATACATGCTTCCCTGTCGCCCGTTCGAGATCTTTACGACTGTGTCGTGAAGCAATCGAGGAGTAGAATAATAAAGAGATTCAGGGATCTCGGGGCGATGCACTCTGCCAGTGAGTCACGGTCCTCTTCTGCTCTCCTCCGCGTCTCGTCGCCTTTTCCGTACGCGCCGAGAGCGACGCTCCGATTTGACGCTCTCTCGATATCCATTATGGAATATCTGGACGGGAGACGGAGCGGTGTCGGAAAGTCGCAACGAGCGCGTACGCGAATTGCGCTTCGCCTGTGGGCCACGATTACTACTCGCTCTCTACAACGCTGTCACGGCTAGTAATTTCTAGGAAGCGCGAGCGCGTAATGCGTAATTCACGGCAATTAAATAGTCGCGGAAGTCGAGCACGGATGAACTTCCGCGGCGAACTCCCCACCGACGGGGTTGCGTTACGTCCACGTCGGACGAGCCACTCAGGAACACCCCCAATTTCTTGGGAAATTCGCCTTCCTCTAGACCGGACGTTCTACTTTCGGTTTCGAAATCCTACTCGATCGTCGAGCAAGGATTTCAGTCCGAGAGATCTCTTTGAATCTTGTAGACTCAGGGAAACTCAAAGAAAAAAAATACAGGCATTGTTAAGAAAAAATTGGAAATTTAATTCAGGGGACTGGGAGTTTTTATGCGAAAACTGGAATATTCAATTTAAGACACTTTTGCAGTGACATTAAAATGAATTGTTACACTTTTATTAACGAACATTTTTTATGAAACATACGTTTCTCATTAAGAATTAGTATTTTTTAATATTCATATTTTCCCCTTATATTTGGTTCGTCAATTTTAATTGAAGTCTATTTTATACCTAAAACTGTTTAATCTCGCTTCCAGCGTTACAATAGGTCTGTTTGACATTTCGCTGACATATTTAAAAAAAAGTATTCCAGAAACATTTCAATATAAGACTTATGAGCCAACAAAAAAATATTTTCAAAATGTTTTAAAAACATTTCACAAACATTTTTTAACGTTGGCAAAATATTTTCAATATATCAAAACAATATTTTCAAAACCTATCGAAACATTTTTCCGAGCTATTTGGGTAATGAAAAAAATGTGCGTATGCGCCCTGTTAATAATCCGCGATTAATTGTCGATCGATTCATCAATAGTACAACCGAAGACTAGCATCTGAAGACTAGTTTCATAGAAATTTAACAATTTGAGAGGATGACGACCCGTTATATTTTACGTGGACAGTATCCGAGTGCCTTTTTTTCCCTTTCGGAGTAATCATGCGCTTACCTGCGATGCGCAGGCAATCATGCGATTGCCTGCCTCGGCCGTTGGCTCCTCTAATCTAAGAATTTAACGGACGATGTTTCCTGTTAAAAATTGTTTCGTCACAGAGCAGGTTTTCGGCCGCATCGGGATGACGACCGGGAGGATCGCTTATTACGCGGTCAGTCGCCCTCAGCTTCACTTTCTACCTTGTATATATACACATTGAACCGGTGCGCATCCGTATAGCGGTATTTTTATTCTCACGCCCGGCGCCCGGCGACGAGTCCCGATACGGCTGCAGCGGCACTCTCGCCTTTTCTCGGACAAGCACCGGCTTCCCTAGCCGTTCTAGAGGCTCGTTTCTTCGATCGGTGAGACCAGAAACCTTCCGTCTTGCCTATTGCATCTCGAAGATCATCGTCGGTTCCGCAAAGAAAAACATTGACCGAATTTCTCAGAGCAGGAAGACGCAGTTTTTCCTGCTGCTCTATCCTCGGAGCAATATTTATCGTACTATAAAAAAAATATTATCTTTACTCTTTGAAAATGTTCATAAACGTCGTCACTTCCGGTTTGAAAACCTCAGTTTTCAACCACAATTGACGTCGCCCGAGAAAATGTTACTTCCGATTTTTTTTATTTTTACTTAAACCGGAAGTGAAGTCAAATGGACGAAATTCACATCCGGCTTCAAAATGCCGATTTTCAACCGGAAATTGCGCTATCCGAGAATTCGTCACGACAGGTTTGATAATCTTGGTTTAGAAACGGAAGCCACTTTTTTCGTATGACGTCTGTTTCGTTTAAAAATGAAGATTTTTACCCGTGACAACACCCGATGTGACCTTTTCTGGATGATGTCACTTCCGGTTTAAAAGTGAGCCTTTGAAAATGCAAGTGACCTTTCCCGTATGGCGTCGTTTCTAGTCAAAAACCAAATTTTTTTTACCGTCGATTCCTGTCAAAAACCGAGAGTTCGGGACCGAAAGTTTCGCTTTCCCATTAGAATAGTCCAATTTGCACATTTATATTTATTTTATATTCTTTATATTTCTTTTCTTTTTTCTTTACTCGTGTTTGTTAATTTTCAACCAATATTTTTAGCGAATTTGTGAGATCATGAGATTGTTGAAAGTAAGAAATATGTAACAGGATGATTAATCACATTGTCTTTATTTATTCTAGGTGAAGAGTAATGCACACGCAACGACCAACGCGCATTGGAATTGCCGATAGCGTTATGAAATTGCTGATAAGCCCGAATCGTCTCTACCGCTTATCCACAATTCAGGTTTTCCGGTAACGAGGCTATACCGCCTGCGACGGCTCGTTAACTCCCACAAACTCGGGATTTTTATTTTTATTTAAAAAATAAAAATCGAGTTATAAAAAGTGGATCGCAGAAATTCCCGTTCGATTACGGATAGGAAGAAGCCTGTGCGATGAATCAGCGCAAAGTTACGACTATATCGCTGCATTCTAACGTGAACTCTAACGTGTCGTCGAATGTGCGATGCCCGCGCAGCCGCGCACTTAGTTTTCACTTTCGCAAGGGAAGCCGGTGCTGCAGCCTGGAGAATCGAGTTCTTGTTAATTTTGTTGTTTTTTTTTTTTTTT
>JAPYZC010002949.1:0-14171 GCA_030522665.1 Ichneumoninae sp. A BG-2022a | reverse complement strand
TGTATTTAACAAACATTTTGTTCAAGCGACCAAATATTTCTTTCGCCACCAGCAACTGCAGCTTAGTTTGCTATTACCAAACCTTTTTTTCGGTGTAATCGAAAATAACGCGGCTATACAATAAAAATAGAAAAAAATACAATAATAAACGGGCAGAGAACTAAAATAGCACCTGATCAATAACGGATCAGGATTAACAGGATATGAGGATTAACGGATGAGAAATAACAGCATCGAGTGTGGTCAAAAGTGAATCGTAGTCTTATACGAAAAGTAAAACGAATTCATGGAAAAAACAGCAATTTTGCCTGAACTTATACGATGGTGTGACAGACAATAGTCGGAAATTATAAACGATAAAGATCATCAAGCGTATAGGAGAATGTCGGATGGATCGAGGTTTATGAATCAAATATCGCGAAGATATCAAAAGAACCGTAGACAAATAGGATGAAAAATGTCAACAATAATTGGACGATTCGCCATCGACGATAGCGTCCAATAAATTCTGAAGAAACCGGGAAATCCGGATAATGCACTTCGGAGCACAGACCGCTCTGCGGATGTAAACAGAGGCTGATAATGAGCCAATTATTTTTAGATGGATGAGAAAAAAGCCGCGTAGCTCACCGGAAGTCGCACGAATAGCGTTTCTTCTCCGCGATCATCTAAGATCTTTATACACTTTTTATTTCAGCAAAAAAAAAAATGAAAAACAGGGTTAATTGATTTTTAAAAAACCGTAAAATTAACAATAAAAACATCAACGACCTAGACCGTGAATTTTTCTCCCGGAGAAATGTACAAAGCTTCAAGACTGTGGTGTCAAACTAAATTCTTCGCTTCAAGTAATTTAGCAATTTACTAGTCAACGCTTTATCCTTTATTTTCTTCTCCAAATAACTGTTTTCATTTTTAGCGCACAAAGTGCGAAATATTTTCTCGTTTCTTTTCTTTATACACAAACACAAAAGATTTACTGACTTATTAAAATGTAAAAAGGGTTTGTCCCCTCTGCTACTATAAATAAATAAACAAAGGTCGTTGACCTTTGCCGTCGTCCGTGGGGAAGAAAAGTTAGTAATAAAAACCGAGCGTCACCGAAGATGTTAGTTTCGCAGATACAAGTTCGAATTTCGATATATAAATCGTTGCTTACTGTGAGCGGCGAACGTCATGATGACATCGCTCTGGTCGATGGCCCTGAGATCCTGACCGGTAAGATCGAACTCGCCGGCGTCGTTCCGTCGACGATGTCCCGGTACGTCGACCGGTTTATCCGAGTTCTCACCGAGCGCGTTCTTGTAAATGTCCAGAAGAAACTTGGGCGCCGACCTCTTGACCTGTGGCAATTTGCCAACGACGCTTCTCGGCCTGTCCGGCAGCCCGAGCAGATTAAGAATTTCGTGTTCGACCTCGCGTTTCTCTCGCTGCGACACGACTCTGTGAACGACGGTCTGATCGTTGCCATTGTCGACGTAGAGACCGCTCATTCTCGCCGCGCTCGCGATCGCAACGAGATCGACGATCGTCGCCAGGAAGACGACGACGCTGCAGGCCCGCCCGCAGAAGCCTCGTCTCCTCCCGATGGACGTCGATGGCTCCCGAAATTCGTGCATCTCGATGTCAGGTCGCCGGTCCCGTCGAAGCGGACGGGACTACGATACACTTCTCTCGTCCTCCCCTTCCTCGGCTTCCTCTTCCCCCGTCGACTCCACGACCTCCGCCCCCGGGTTTTCCGCCCGGTGGTCCACGTCGTCGTCGTCGTCGACCCGATTCGATATCTTTAACTTTTCCGACTCTTCCGCCGATTCTTCGCGCTTCCTCGCGCCGAACCGCCGAAGACACCCTCGCCGATCCCAATACCGATTTCCTCTTCCCAGGGACTCCGAGACCAATTTCCTAATCCCCGTTCTCCACGACAGTCGTCGCCGATCTCATCCGATCCGTCTCGCACGATACCGATTTTATTGTCGTTACCTTATCTTCTTCCTCTTCCGCTCTTATTTTCCCCCAGGCGAACTCTCGTCAAATCATCGAACTCACTTCCGGCACACTTTCGTCGCTGTTATTAGCGAGGAGAAGTTTTCACCGTCCAACTCGGGGTTGGTGGACACACGCGTCTTCCGCGACGAGGATATCAACACCGGTCTCTCGGAGGCCGGTCTCCGGACGGAGGAACGGCTGGGCTCGATCCGCGATAGCGAAAAGTGTAAGGCGAGAGAGAGAGCCAAGCCCGCGCGCGCGCACAAACAGCACGCACCAACAACTCGGTGACCACTGGGACTCAGCGGCACCGCAATGAACCGCCAGTGCGAGTCTGTTTGTCTGGGCCGATCGCACGCGCGCCCGTATACCCATACACACTTCTGTGCGCCGCTCTGTGGCTGCTCTCCGGTGTGCTCTCCTCCGAGCCGAGTCCTCGTCTTTGGACTCGGCAGCCTCACCACCGCCTCCCAGGAGCGTACGCAGCGTCGTGCGTAACCCCCTCGAGAGGGGGAGGGGGGGGGGCGACACAGAAGTCGCAACGGGCGAGAGGACGAACCAGCGGCCCCGAAGATAGCCTCGGAGAATAACCGAGAGACAAACTTTTACCGGGCGCCCCGCTGCGAGGATCTCTCTCGTAACTTCCATTCCCCGGTCCCAACGGAAAATCGTCCTCCTACGCCACCCCGAGGACCTTACGACCGATCAGCGGGGAGTCCGACGACTTTTGTTTCCAGGAATACACACCGAGCGCGGGCCTCTTTTACCATCGTCGAGTCCCGCCAGATAAGCCCGAGAAGTCGGGAGCGTTGTGTATATAATTTTTTTTTTTTTTAGGTAACGAGCTACCCGAGGGATCCTCGTGGCGAGCCTAGAGCCGTACGCTCCTGACTCATAGAGAGATAGGACCCGCCCCTGGCGAAGAAGTAGGCGGTGCACAACGAGCCGATCTAAAGTGGGTTCAAAGCCGATCGGCAGGGCTGCTTGAATATATCTCGATCGCGATGGCGACTCGTCGATGTATCATCGATCAATTCGATAACGACCATCGTGTAACATTATTGTTTTTATTTTATTTATTTTTTTTATTTTCTTAGGTTTCTCTTTTTCTGCCCGAGGCTATGGACGTTCGACGTGGCTTCCGTCGGTGGGTTTGCCGTGGCTCGTCGAGCCAACTTCCGGTAGCGGTGACGATCGCGAGGAGGAGGGAAGATGAGTTTTGTCGGGCCTGTGACTCGTTCTCTCTTTCGGTTTTTCTTCCTCGTCTTCCTCCTCCCGCCTCGGGTCTTTATCTGTCTCTCATGGACGATCTGCAACCCTGGATCTTCATCGAAGTCCACCGTGTGTACACGTACGGACTCTCGGCTCGCGCGAGGATGAAACTCGCTCAGGAAGAGACAGCCGAGGCTCTGCCCGCTGCCTCGTTTCATCTCCCTTCTTCTTTATAGTTTTCTTACTCCGCGCGTCTTTCGACGAGCGGTTTACACACACTCGGATGCCCGCGTACCGACATGAGCCATGCTGGAATCCATGAAAATAAATAAAGTAAATATATGTATACGCATGTAGGTATGGGAGAGAGTCGGTGCTGGTGAAGAAGATGAGGAAGAAAAAGAAAAAAAAAAGAAGGAGAAATAAAGAAGAAGCTGTAGATGGGATAGTAGCTGTAGAGCTCCGGTGCTTCTGCCGTTGTGCTGTATAACGTTTTGTTGGGTGGAGGGAGAAGAGTTGGACGAGCGAGAGAAAAAGAAGTGGGAAGAAGGATAAGAGGGCGGTAATGGCCCCGGAGGCGAATTCTCAGCGAGCATAGGATATCTCGGCAGGTCCACCGGGAGATATCTACGCGCGATCGACTCACGGACTCCTCCTCGGCAACCTCTACACTCCTCTCACTCTGTGTATATATCCTCGTCGACTCCGCTAGCTCATGCCCGCAACTTTTGCCTCGCTCTCGCGGTTCCACTCGCAGGTGCCACCGAGTCTGCCAGCTTCGGCTGTGGATGCCTGGAACTCGACAAGCGGTGGCTTCCCGAAGGCTCTCTCGTTTATAGTACTCGTTTGACGAGATGCGGACGTCCAGTGGTTTTTAATGAACATTTTACCATATGGACGTACGCCGCGAATTCCTCCTTCGGTTGTATCTCATCGTGTATACAGTAAAATTGGAAACTTTTTGTTTTTGTCGAACAAGGCGTAATTTATTTATTTTCAATACCTCGATGCTGCCCAAGAAACGATACAGTGCGGCTGTCTGTGTAGAATAAAAAAAACTAGATAGTTTCTATATGTCGTATCGCTCATAAGAATCTATTTAACTATAACGAGTTGAGTAGATCCTGGTTTATATGTAAATCATATAAAATCATTTCCAGTCCCTTTTTTAATTTCCTGCGGTGGGTTTTAGGTTATGTAAAATATTAATCTCGATTCGAGGAAAATGTGAAGGATATCGAACATTTTTTTTCTTGTTATCGCTACTGTCGACGAAGTTGCCGGATATATATATAGGTATCGAGAACTGGGCGGAGAGTCGAGTGTGTTGCAGCATCCAGCATTCGGTGCCAGGGAGTCTACCGAGATATACTGCGGGTCCGAGGAGGCCCTCCTTCCCCCCTCCGGGCAAATTCCTATCAAGCGTTGCGTATACTCGTTAACCGGTATACAGTGTGTATAGTATATAACGTACAGATGTATGTACTACATTATGCGTGCGTATGGCTCTCGGTTCTCCAAGGTGTTTGCATACGCCTGGCACACCTTGGTTCGACGTGTATTTTATTAAATCGTCTCCTGCCATCTCCCTCCAGATACGTTGTCAATATAGATATACCTTGTGCACAGCAGTGTCTTATGCTGTGTTAGCACGGCCATTGTATATACGTGAGCGTAATCGAGAATGGAATTTTTATTGTTCTGTTGTTGTTGTCGCGGTCGAATCTTTTTTATTGCGCAGAGAGCTCTTCGACTCTCCCATCGAAACACAAATCGCAGTCGCCACCGAGTCTACCGAGAGATACAAAGAGCACCACTACGGAGAGTCACGCATCGCGGTAGACTGACCGGTGTGCGAGAAACATCTACTCCACTCGTTCACGACGAGGAGACCGGTTATACTTGACCCAACGGTTTACGTCAGGTTATCATCGGGAGTCCGTGGCACGGCAGAAATTAATGTTTGCCGCTTACCGAAATTCAACTCGACGATGAATTTTGTAGATAATGCGCGAGCTACCGTCGAGCTGTCCCCGAAACGGTTCTACAGCGAAGACTTACTTCTTCTGGACGCGTGAGTTGGAGACAAAAAAAAGATACTGCGAGCAATTGCAGCGAACTGTTAAGATTTACTGTATAAGTGACCGAATACGCCTTGAATCATGAAGGCCACTTCCGGTTTGGAACGGAAGACCGCTGCGTTCAAAATGGCGCGCAGAACAGTGCGCACCTCAATCGTTTTCCCGTGAGCGCTTGCTAACAGCTTTCAAGAAGATTCCTTTTTCTCATTATTCGCTAGGCAAAAAACACGTAAAGTTAAAGGACTGGAAATCGTAAGTTGTTCTTCATGACTATAACAAGATAAAAAAATTGCAAGTACCCAAAATTATTTATTCATAGTATCTGCGCTTTCCCAATGTTGCGGAGTTTTCGGAAAGGTAACGCTGGCGGCGTCGGCCAGAAGAACTAGCAACATCCAAAATTATTATAATCATTTTTGAATATCATTCTAGGATAAGATTTCGAAGATCGAGACGTCATCGAGCGTTGCGACTGAAATCCCGAGAATTCTTGTGATTTTTGCGGCACTCGCTCTTTACTGGCCTTACCGTCGCGAACAACCTTAATCCCCACTCTCAACGAGTTCGATAGCGTGCATTTAACCCCTTCTCGCACACCGAGCGCCGACCGTCGACACAGGCTTCGGTCCCATAACCTCTCGTCCTCTGACCGGTTATGCTCGAAGCAAAACAATATTTGTTTTTTCTCGAAGATCAAGTAGGGTTTTTCAAAACAAAATTAAATGAAAATGATAAGACACACGGTGTGACAGCGCGATGAAACCGTGTTGATTCGAAGTAAATTTTCCTTCGATTCTTCGTAATCGTTGGTATAATTCGTAACACAAACGTTTTTACGCTTTCGCGCTTTCGTTGTGTAAGTGACACTGGTTAAGAAAACAAACAACAATGTCCGTGGTCATTGAAACTACGATCGGTGATTTCACCGTCGATTTGTACACCGACCAGCGTCCTCAAAGTAAGTGCAGTTCACGTATCGTTAATTCCACGCGAAAAATCTTGAGACTGGGCTAAAGATCAACATAACCTCAAAATATTTTGAGTCCATTTTTCTCCGAAACTGTTTCATAAAATAAAAAAACAACTTGCAGGGCGCACTGCGTATTTGATTAACTCAGTGAGTCGCCCAATCGGTTTTTTATTTTATATAATCGTTTCCGAGAAAAATGGATTCGAAATATTTTGAGGTTATGTTGATTTTTAGCCCCACCTTGAGTCGCGATCTCCGAGTGGAGTTCGCACGGTCACACAATAATATTCTTTTTTGATTTCCCTATTCGCAGCTTGCAGAAACTTCCTCAAACTGTGCAAGGTCAGGTATTATAACTGGAACCTTTTTCACACGGTCCAGAGTAATTTTATCGCTCAAACCGGAGATCCGACGGGTACGGGTAAAGGAGGCGAAAGCATATACGGCACGCTGTTGGGCGAGAAAGCTCGATACTATGAAGCCGAACAGATGCCCAGGATAAAGCACGACAGGGTAGGACTATTGTCCATGGTAAATTGCGGTGACAACATGCTGGGATCGCAGTTCTTCATCACCTTGGACAGGGATCTTCAGTCTCTCGATGGCGAGCACTGTGTCTTTGGCGAAATCACCGAGGGATTGGAGATAATTCTGAAGTTCAACGAGGCCATCTGTGACGGCGATCACCGACCCTATCAAGACATAAGAATATCTCACACTGTGATACTGGAAGACCCTTACGACGATCCAGAGACCCTTGTTGTTCCGGACAGAAGCCCGGAGCCAACAAGAGAGGCTCTCATGGTAACCGTCTTACAATTTAGACCATACGAAATTTATTTGCTTCCTTATTTTGATGGATTTCGGTAATGAGTGACTTTATGAATATCTGAATATTTTAGTTAGCATATTAACTGAAATTTTATGATATTTACATAATTAAAAGAAAAATATCTCAAGGAAGTTAATTATGATGTAAATGAATAGGTTCTTGGAAAAATATTACATTTCGTTGATCAATGAACTTTAATATTTTTTTCCATCATTTAAAATTTGTTTTTTTTTTGTGAAATATTTGCTCCCTGGCCAAATATTTCATAAGATTATTAGAAAATGTTGTAATCTTTTTTTTGCGTTTCTCAGAGCGACAGAATCGGTGCCGACGAAGCGATAGACGACACGGCCGGAATGAGCATGGAGGAAATAGCTGAGATACGAAAAGCCAAAGAGGCGAAAGCTCGAGCGACGATTCTGGAGATCGTCGGCGATATACCGGACGCTGATATGGCGCCACCGGAGAACGTCCTTTTCGTTTGCAAGCTCAACCCCGTAACTAACGACGACGATCTCGAGATTATATTCAGCAGATTTGGAACGATCGTCGGGTGAGTCTTTGAGTAGTTAGAAAATAATACAATAGACGAAATTTTACGACGTTTCACGATGAATTTTTTTTATCTTTTAGTTGCGAGGTGATCAGAGACCGTCAGAGCGGCGATTCGTTGCAGTACGCTTTTATAGAATTCGCCGATCGCAAGAGTTGCGAAGAGGCTTACTTCAAGATGGACAATGTACTTATCGACGACCGTCGTATCCACGTTGACTTCTCGCAGTCGGTCTCGAAGATGCGATGGCGAGGCAAAGGCAAGGGGATAATGTACAACGACGAGAAACGCTCGGACGGTCGCAGAAGAAAGGAAGAATTCGACGATCGAGGAGGTCGAGAAAAACGCAAGAACACTGACGATCATCGAGAGGGGAGATACGACAGTGGCGGAAACGACAAGAGCCACGAGGATAGACAAAGGTTCGAGAAACACGATCGCAGAAAAGATAATGGCAAATATCGACGGGACGGCGAGGATAGGCACGAGAGGCGGCGAGACAGACACGGCGAGAAGGTGAGAGGGAACGATCGGGGCAATGATAGCAAAAATCGATCGGACGTCAGAGGGCGGAGGGAAAGCCGCAGTAGAAGTCGAGATAAGCGAGGCAGCGAATCTACCGATCGTCGGCAAAGGCGACGCGACGACGACAAGCGCAGCAGAGACAACGAGAGCAGATCAGAAAAATCGAGCCGTCCGAGACACAGAGAAAAACGATCCAGGGATCGCTCCGAGGAGCGCTACAGAAAGAAGGACAATCGTCACGAATATAGAAACAAATAACGTTGACAATTATTTCATCCAATCCGATTGTACATAGTGAATATTTTCGCACACGTCTCTATCGATTTAATACAATAACAGAACATTAGGCTGGAATTTAAATCATTGCTGTTGGCCTTCGGCGAGGTTCATTTTCGACGGTACATCCTCGATCGGCGTCGATTTTTCTTCGATCAGACGGATGATGTTAAAATTCTTGCAATTCAGAGCTACCTGCGTAGGCGTCTGTCCGGCGCGATTTTTTGCGTTCACATCCGCTCCGATATCAATGAGATACCCGTAAATAACAGTTAATAAGTATCAATGAAATTCTTTCGCTTTAATTAATTAACTAAATTAAATAAATTTTGTTTTTTAAATTTCCATTTTAACTTACTCCGCCAACTCGTAGTATCCGGTCATCGCGACAACGTGTAACGGCGTTCGCCAGCCTATCGGGTCGGGAATGTTGACAATGTCTCCCGCGAAGTGTATGATAGTTTTGACGATGCTCAGGTCGTATGTGTCCCTCGCGCTGAGAACGGCTTCGAGAAAGAGAGGCTGCGAATCTTTGGGCGTGAATGGCGATCGACTGTCGGAAGGGCAAAGGTTTCGACGGGGAAAGTGCGAAATCTGCACGGGATTAAATGTCGTTCACGATCGAACCGGCGTTATTTCCATTCAACTACCGTAATTTGTAACCAGCCAAAAGCGTCGTCATCGGTAGATTCTTCGTTTTCAATACACTGATGTGAAGAGGGCTTTCCCCAAAAGCGTCGTAAACGTGAATGTGCGCTCCGGAGCGTATAAGAAATCGTGCGCATTCCAAGTTGTTCTGCAAAGCTGCGTAATGAAGGGGATCTCTGCCAAGATTGTCCTTGCAATTTATAACCGCGCCAGCCTTCATTAACTCATAGATAACTTCTGTATTGCCGAGCAGAGCCGCTGTATGTAACGGCGTCAATCCTTTAAAAAAATGTTTAGCATGTCATCAAAATAATGTAAAATTTGTTAGGGCAATTCGGGGCAATGTTTCACAACCGTGCATAGTCTTAGCTTCGGTTTGGATATCGCGAACGCTGCAGAGCAAGCGCATCAATTCGACATCACCGTGCTCTGCCGCGACGTGAAGTGGAGTCATCAAATCCGGTCTTCGACAATTCGCGTTCGCCCCGTTGTCGATAGCCTTTCTGGCAACGCTCAAATCGCGAAGCGTACAAGCCGCTAGGAGTGTTGCGTTCAACTGAAGCCTTGTCAGCTTGGACCAGTCCACCGAATCGGTAACTACCATCCGATACTTACGATTCTCTGCCATGCCTGGACTTGCAATGCGACGGTCGCAATCGTTGCGCCAGGGTGCGTTCAGGGTTATTTATGACTGTCCACTGCTCGTGGATTTGTTAGGTTGCCAACGGTACATCTGGTTCTTTCCGTGGGATACATTTTGTCCTTTTTGAGGACAAACGAACGCTTACCAGAGCAGATTCGCGTCAAAACTGAACCCTGAACTGAGAGCAGTCTGGATATGAGAACGTCTATTTCAACTGCGTATACATGTGGATGCATTTCGAATGTTTCTGGATTTAGCCGAACGGAGCAGAACTGCATTCAAAAACGCACCCCTTGTGATCTTTAATTCGATTTCTAAGAGGCATTATTTTTTTTTTAAACGCATTTTTCAACACTATATTTTTAAAAATTATTATTGTTGAAATATGGGACCGTCAGGAACTAAAGAATCTGTTGAAGTATATCGATACAAATTGTCATAAAAATCCATCAAGCCATTTTTAAATGTCAGGGACACCGACCTTGAAATTCACGTGAGAAAAACGCGTTCAACGTTCGACCGCGCTGCTGCTCAAACGCACTGGAACTTTCCACGCAACGGTCTCTAACTTTCGTGATTAGTTGAATTTTTACATAAAAATTTAACACTACATTTTTGACACTATAGTTTACTATAATTTACCATTAGGAAAAAAATTGAAATTTTAGTGTGGCGTAAGCTCTTAATTACGGTAGTCAATTTTTTAAAAGCGTCTTTGACATTTGTGAACAAACGCAAATGATTAAATTTACCATCCCTGAGAAAAATTGAATTACAGTTTTTGTTTCCGACCGAGCCCGACTCAGGATAATCGTGTAAAGTAGTTCCATACGAAAACAAAAAATTCAAAACGGGAAGTGCATGGATAGAATATAATCGTTTATTGTTCTCCTCTCATGTTTACAGTGTTGAGTTATTTTCGGATCAAAATACGTTATTTCGTTTCTGAATCGATTAAGAACAAAGGCGTTCCGTGTGATCGTAGATCCGGCCGAGATAATGTATTTAACCCTGTGCCGAGATCTCTTTCACGCTCCCTCGCTCGCATGACCGTTTAACATATTTCGTTTAAAAGGATTTTGGATTTATCAACATCACATGGCTTTGGATAGTTACAGAGGAAACGAAAAGATCTCATAAACTCGTATATTTTCCGATGTCAGTGTGACGTCCCTGTCCGTAGCGTCGTGATTTTTTGTTGCTGTTGTTGTTGTTGTTTATATTCACAATAATATATTATCAGGTCCATATAGCAATCCTTTGAAAACAATAGATTTTTTTTTCTTTGCTGATATGTCACGAGTCATAACATTCACATTGATGCCAGATAATCGGTTATACATTATATATATCATATATATATCTCGTATATTACATATTTTCCCGCCAACGAATAGATACACAGGTTTCAGTTATACGTATTCCTTCCTCAAAGTCCTTTTTTTTCTTATTCTTTTTTTTTGTTTTCTCGTTAAAAAAATACTATAACTTCATCAACAAAAATATATCATTAGATCGAAAGAATAAAAATAGAGATATTCACCAGCTATTCACCTTAATTCATCGAAAAGGTATACGAAGGCTGCGCGTTTAGTCGTATAGTAGTATTATAACAGGTATCTTTGTTTGTTTTTTTTTTTTTACCGTGTTCAATATTTCTTAGCTGTTAAACATCATCTTAAGAAATCACGTTTCGATAT
The DNA here is from genome assembly GCA_030522665.1 of Ichneumoninae sp. A BG-2022a. Lineage (NCBI taxonomy): Eukaryota > Metazoa > Arthropoda > Insecta > Hymenoptera > Ichneumonidae > Ichneumoninae sp. A BG-2022a. The sequence continues at coordinate 2,745 of JAPYZC010002949.1, read as the reverse complement.
TACAATGTAATTTATAATCGACAATACACAGGATAAAATTTGCAAAAATCTTTTACAATCTATAATAAGTCTGTCGTTATCATAGACCCCGTTGAGAAATTCCATGGAAGCTGAGTAAAAATTGTCTATCGACGAGTCGGCGAGAGTCGGGCGCGATCGGTCGCGATTCGCGGGATTTTTAATTCTATCTATTTTGCTTTTTTCATAGTGTTCGTTTTTTTTCTTTCTGAGAGATCTTTCGAATATTCATGCGTCCCGACTCCTCGTACTGCGGTGCGTTAGACAACCGTTAATATTTGGGTATCCGATGTAATTGACAAAGAACGCGCCAGAAATGCATCGCTTTTTGTTGTTTTTTTTTCACAATACGAATTATACCGACTTATACGTTAAACTTATAGTGAATAAACAAGCTTCATAAAAGCAGGAAGTAGATTCGGTTGTAAAGTAGTTTTCTTGTTTGTTTTGTTATTTTTTAATTCTCTTTATAATTTATCCGTCGGATGGAAGTCCGATGGAAGCAGCAATTTACTATTTTTCTATTATAATGTTGTCAGATTTCTTAATCTCTTTCTCTCTCTCCTTCCCGCGTTGATTGTTGTTGTTTTTTGCACAATACCTGGCCACGAAGATACGCGCGAGTCTATCTAATTTATTTTGTTCTCAGTTTTAAGAAAAAATATATATATATATCATATATTTTACGTTACTCTCATGCGAATAAAAAGATGAGGAACTTTCCACGGATTCGCGAGCAACGGCAGATGCCTTTGAGATCTAGGAGCGTCGCTGAATATAAATTGTAGTACAATGTTTATGTGTATAATACTCTGTGACGATCACGTTTAGTCAAACGAGTCCGCCCGTTCCGAGTAGTCACCGAACAAAAAGAAAAAAAAATATATATATATACATATATATATATAATATTTATATTTATGAATGAATACATTTATACGAGCTCAGCTTTGATAAAGATGAACCCGTTCATCAGGCGACAGCGCGTTACACAAAAAAAAATCGTCAGCACGTGGCTCACCCTCTTTTTTTCTCGTCATCTCGTGGTCGAGTCTCTGCACGCGTTCTCGGCTATTCGAAAACTGCCATTTCCATTTCTTCCTCGCGGTCTCTCCGTTATCGTTTTATTTTTAAATTGACGATTTAATAGATTAGACGATGAGGATAGTTCGGATACACCTGGGGTTGCGAGCCCATCAGCCGGGATAGACTTGCCAAATCGTTCCGACCGGCGTAAGTTTCGTAGCCCTGGAAATTTGCATTAATATTCATGTAAATAAAAAAAAATTGTATCGACTCGTGAAAATAATTTTAAAAAATAAATAAATAAATAAAAAATGTTCTGCACACCTGCGAGCGTTTGCGCGCGACTACGAATCTCTTCTCGGGCTGATAGTAGGACTGGGCTGGATAGAGAGCACCGTACTGTGCCGCACCGTATTGCGTTCCCTCGTAAGGCGCTCCGTATTGACTCTCGTACTGATCGTAAGAGCTGACCGGATGAGTTCGAGGGATACCGATATCGAACGTCGAGATGGGCTGCGGTGCGTGCATGGAAGCGCTGAAGTGTCGCGGTGGCTCAACTGCCATCCAGGCTCCGTCTGTATTGTCGATCGATGGATAGAGCATTAAATATTGAAAACGACTTGTATAAAAAATAAGTAAAAAAATTAAATATTGAAAAGATCTTAGGGTACACTGAGAAAAAGAAATGGTTGAATTAAGCAAATGCGCGGGTGTATTTTGTTGGTACAACAAAAATGTTTGTTTCACTCAACAAATTTTGAATAAATTGAAGCAAATAGTCGTTCAACAAAACACTGCTTTATTTGTGCCAAACAAATAACAGCTTTGAACGTATGTCACCGCGACTTTTGGTTAATCCAACCAATTTTTTTTCTCAGTGTAAAAGTGGTGAATATGGCCCACCTCGATTAACACGTAAATCAATGATATATGGACCGGGCCATATTCCCCACTTTTACCCTATATAGAAAAATGAAAAAGGTGACAAGAGACCCTCACCGTTTCTAGGGTCTTCCTCGTCCAATCCCACTACGCCGGCATCGTCTTCCACATTCTCGTACTCGTCATTTGCATAGTTTCGCCAGTTTCTGTTAAATCACGAGTGTTAGAAGTTCGGACGGAAATATTTAAGAAATGTATCTTGAACTCTTGTCTGGTTAAAAAATTAAATAAAATTTACCGGTTGCGTGGGGAATTTTCCCAGAGCGACAGGAGGGTGAGGAAGTCCTCCCGGTCCAAAGCGCGCTTGTATCGCGGCTCTTGGTAAACTGGTATGCTGAAAGTAAGGGGATCTTTAGTTTCACTATGTTTTCTAAAATCCTTAGTTCATTACAAATTTCCATTCCATCATGGAATGATAGAACGATCGGACTTCTGGAAATTGCGAACAAGTAGGATAATAGGCTCCAGATTATTTATTTGGTTGTCCCAAAACATTAATTGATTATTATTGACCAAAACAAATCAATTCACTGACCAAAGCAAATGATGCTATTGGCAAGCAATTAATTTGTTAACGCAAACAACTTAATCCCCTGAAACCTAAGCCACGTATATAAGAAACGTAGTTGTTTTGAGGACAATTAATTCTCAGATTTTTAAGTAATCGTTGATTTTTTATTTTTTTATATAGAACAAAAATCAACGATTACTTAAAAATCTGAAAAAATTCATACGTATTCAGAAAAATAAACGAATCAT
>JAPYZC010002948.1:0-13237 GCA_030522665.1 Ichneumoninae sp. A BG-2022a | reverse complement strand
ATTTTAAACAAATTTTAACATAAAGGGAACGAATAACATTTTGGGATCATTATTATGGACGAACAATCTTATCAGCATCTTCCATATGCTTGATTTTTTCAGATTTTTATCCGATCAAGAAATGTTTGTAATTCTCTTTTATTCGTCTCAAACTTAGGCGGCGACAGTCATTGCGCTCGTACTACCTTAACCCTTTCAGCCATACAATCGCGGTATTTCATATCAAGAAATTACTTTAAAAAATTGAAAACTGAGCGAAAGGGTCAAGTGAAAATCCTCCAAGGGTAACCCCGAATCATGTTATACGATTTCTTGCGATGAATTTTTCTGTTCATCAACAATTTTTTTTTAATGCCTAATTCGATAAATACCTTTCGTCAAGTCATGTTCACCAACCAAAACTCCTATTTCTTTGACGGGTCGGTCAGTGAGACAGTGAGCGGCCGTTATCACCTGTCTCTCATTAATTATCGTTGCACCGCAGAAGAGTGTCTTTAATCGTGTATCTAAGAGACCGCTCATCATGGGATACTCGTTGATTACCGCTTCTTCCCCACCGGCTATACGCGGCTTCAAAATTAATTAATGTTTTTCTTTTTACCTTCTCGAAAAGATTGTTAAATAAATAATGTAAACCTTGAACTCGGTGGCTCCGGGAATAAGGACCTGAAGTCAAAAATTAATATCATCACCACATGTTTAAGGGTGTAATCTGAACTGTTAATATTTTGAACAAACACAAATTAGGTTTTTGTGTCTTCATCTATTGACTTAATTTATAGTATTACCTTACTTAATCTTAATTATGGTAATTAATTATTATTGCCCAATTATTTATTGCTTCAGTTTTGCCTTAACAAATATTAAATATTAACAGTCTCGATAGAAATAGGGAAGCCGATACTAACATGATTTCTGCTGCCGCATGTGCACTTTCTCCGCTCCTCAGTCGCATCTTTCGTCTCCAGAATGCAGTGAAACCTGCCACCCGGCAAATTGACGTCGGTGTTTAGTGTGAAGACAATTTTATTGGACCTGCTCGTGATATGTGGAATAGTGTTGATGCAGTAAGTATAGCCGAATTGGTTGGCAGTATCGTGGATTGTCAAACTACCCAAAGAGCAATTATGGCTCTGAAAAATCAATTTTGTTGATTACTCCTTATGTGAAAATGACAAATTCAATAACTTATTTTTTTGACCAAATTCAGGATTGACAAAAGATTTGACAATTTTTTTTATTAAAAAAAAATCAAACTGCTTTGTTAACGACTCACGAAGGGTATTTCCAAGGTGGTGCATACAACCTTCATCGGTCGATCACTCTCGGCGATCCACTGGCATTTCGAGCCTCTTGGATATGTTTTTGGAAAATCGGCACTGACGATATAGTATTCATTGCCTGGGTAAACTCGTATAGTTTTGTTGCATGTTTCGAAATTGGATGTGGTTTTGGGAGAAATAAACGGTAGTAGGAAGACAAACGGTGATTGTAAGACTGAAACGAAAATTAATTTGAAAAGGCGCAATCTTTGTAATTGACACTATCACACACTTGACCGCTCATGTTGAAAATGTCCACCAAAATTTTTTATACAGTCCGTCTGAGATTTTGGAAATTATTTTTTGAAGTGAAGCTTCTTTAAGGACGTTTTGCATTTTCAGGGTCGAGTAAGACACGTTAGTGACATACCGACAAGTCACGTTGTTGGGAATTCGCTAACGCATTGCGCATTACACGTAACGCGTCATATGACAATCTATGTCCAATACAAAGATAATTTACATACAATTAGGGTGAATGCAAAACACATGTGTCATACTTCAGCCATCATAAGTTTATCAGAGAATTTATTATTTAACATAATAAAAAGACGGAGGAAGTAAACATATTGGCTAAAAAATAAATATCGACGAAGGAAAAGCACGTAAAGTAGATACTAAAGAAGTTTCACTTCAACCGCGCGTAATAGTTACACGCACACTTTTAAAAATGTAATTCCGTTGAAAAATTGGAACATTACTTACTGAGCATATTGAAGAGAATCAGTGAATTGGGACGATCTGCTTCCGAATTAAATCATCCGGTTTATTTGACAACGCGGCTATATAAGCGTTCCTAAGCCGATTCAGCTGATAACGTTCACTCCTACTGTGCGAGCGGGCATGTATTTTCAAGGGTACGCCAAAGGAAGCGAACAATGCTAAAAATTTAAGGACATGAAAGATATTTTCGCGATGCGATCTTGGGGTCGCATGTTTTTCTAAAAATATCTAAGAAAACACTCAAAAACACGTTTTCCGAATTGGATAAATATAAATAAACTCGAGTAGGGTGAGGCCGTAACGGACAACTTTTACCTATTTTTCACGAGAAATAAAAACATGTCGTACGTTTCACAAGTAATACGCCTTGAAACGCCAAAAAGTAAAATGTCACCGGACATTCTCACCAATTTTAAGAGCAAGTATCGGATTAGTAGGGGAGAGCGGGGCAAAATGCGGCACTGGGGCAAAATGGGGTAGCGCGGAAAAACGCCATATTCCAATCATTTTTGGATGGGAAATTGGGGCAAAACGGGACAGACAATCCCGATGTACCAGCAGGGCAAAATCGGACACCCAAAAATGATTGGAAACTTGAGTTTTGCTCACTGCCCCGTTTTAGCCCGGTGCCCCATTTTGCCCCGTTCTCCCCTACATACGGCAACGGTTTAGCACATATTCATTTTTCCCCAACTGGATGGTACTTGAAAACGCAAAAAAATACGGAGGTCACAAAAACTCATTAACTTTATTACATACAAAATTATTGTTATGATAATCATCATCATCGTCGTCAGTATTTCATTCACAAAACATTTCGGGTCGCGCAAGTACCCTCACGATGAAATTTCTATGGAATGATTGGGAGATGAAAAAAATTATTTGGAACAATACATCAGAAAGTACAAATTTATTGTTGTTGTTGACTTTGGCCTCTCGTTAGATTTTGTGGCCCGTGTTTGTGACGTCAATCGAGCTACTCCACCCTGCAGTATTTTATTCCTGAAAGTTTATACGAGTCAAGTTTTAGGGGATTAAAAATCGTTTGCCTGGGAAACAGTTTTACTGAGCGATTTATTTATTTGGCGACACAAATGCTTGACCATGGGTAAAATTTGAATAATCTTGCCTGGAGGAGTTCGTTCCAAAATCCAATCGATGAACGCACCGATTCTGGTATTAACCGCCGGTTCACCGTCGGCGCAAACGCTGCCCAAACTAATTATACCGACGACGACGATTCTTTGGGTCGTAGGATTTTGCCACAGGACCGGACCGCCGCTGTCGAACTGTAAAAAGCGCGACAATCGACATCTTCACAAAGCTTCCTTATCCAATCTACTTTTGTGTACAAAGCTTCAATGCAAAATCATTTTCTATGATTATCTGAGTTCCTGGCAGAGGAAGCTTTGTTTGGGTGAAAAAGAAATCGAGATTTTTTAAAACGTGTTCAACATCGAAAAACCACATTTAGAAAAAATGCTGGATCGCATGTAGGGTAGAGCGGGGCAAAACGGGGTTTTCAAGCAAAACGTCATTTTCCAATAATTTTTAGATGCCCGAATTCGCCCATCGGATACATCAGGCATTTCCGTCCGATCCAAAAATGATTGGAAAATTTAGTTTTGCCCAAAAACCCCGTTTTGCCCCGTTGCCCCATTTTGCCCCGCTCTCCCCTATGTGTGTGTGTGACTCAGAGGCAAAAAATTCTAACCGCTATAACTCCAGAATGTCTCGACCGGTGAAGCCGAAATTTCACACACAGCATGTGTGGTTAATCGTCAATGTTTCTTTGAAATTTCATTTACAAAATGTTCAGTTGTTTTTTCTTTGTACAAGATTTTTAATTTCTTCTAAAAAGTCTTTTAGCTGTGGGGGCAAAAGTTGTGCACAGGAGAGGTATGACGGCCCGATTGTCCCTATTAAATTTGGGGAGAATCGATAGATATTTCACGATATCACATGAGCCAATTCAAAGTATTTGTTCCGATGTAAAATGCTCGATGTTATCGGTCTTACTTGGCAACTGTCTCTGTCTGGACCCCGAGTACACAACTGTCTCGTCGTCAGGCTTTTGTAGGTTTTCGAACATATGTTATTCGTAACGACACTCAATGCAGCTTTTTGGAGAACGTTCGACGGTCCACCGGCGAACTCGGTACTGCCCCAACCTGAAATAATTGTTTATTTTTTCATTCGTTTTTCTGTGCTTTTAATTAAATTACATTAAGGAGGGAGTCTCGCTGCGCGCTGACTTCGCATAAGTTCGACAACATAAGAGACAATTGCAAGTACTTCTTGATGGTGTAAAAAACTGAAAAAAATCATGTATACTAAAGATACTGAGAAGATTAATTTTGCATAATAATAATTGCAAAATGTTATTAACAAATTCATCAAAAAATGAATAGGTTAACAAATTACCCGGCAACAAAACTTTTTTTTTATGAAAATGATTCGTTCATTTTTCCGAGTACGAATTTTTTCAGATTTTTAAGTAATCGTTGATTTTAGTTGGATAAAAAAAATAAAAAATCTGAAACGGAACGTTAATCAAAAAAATAATAACATATTAGGTGTGTAAAATAACACTTTTTTTTAAGTGTCGTTTTACGTACCCAAAACTTCAACGATGGCTCCACCGAATGTATCTGGCGAATGCTGAAACGGAAGACAAACTGGACCGACCAGCTCATCGAACTGCATCTCGACGTCAATAGTAATAACGGCTATATCGTAATCCTCGGTTGAATCGTTGTACAGAGGATGTATCGCGACAGACGCGATGCGAAAAAAAACTGTAGAATTCGTTTCCCTGGCTGTCGGCAAAAAAATATTATTTACAATACTTGCAATATCAGCCTTTACCAACTGAGCGAATAAGAAACCTGCATAACAATTCTCTGTTAAAAAAGAAGCAAACCCAAAAAGGCCAATAAGGTAGAGCGGGGCAAAATGGGGCAACGGGCCAAAACTGGGTTTTGGACAAAACGTCATTTTTCCAATAATTTTTTTGTCACCTTGTCCGATCCAAAAATGATTGGAAAATTTAGTTTTGCCCAAAAAACGCGTTTTGCTCCATTGCCCCATTTTGCCCCGCTCTCCCCTGCATCTTTTCTACAGAGCCTGACTACGCCCCCGACTCTACACGTTCACCAACTTACACCCCAGTTCACGTGATTAATGAACAACAACTATCGTCATTCATAACGGTGCACGTTAACTGGGTGTATGCGTTGGTCAATGTGCCGGGTCGAACTTCTGTCTTGTGTTGGGTTTTGCCATGAACAGTTTCATCTGTGTAGAGCATTGGTATCCTAAATTTAACGCGTGTACAGTTTTGCAGTTTAGAGTTAGAGCCAAGGTAGACAATTCGTGTGTAGAGCTTTAGCCTGTGTGCAGATAGGTTTCTGTACAGTCGAATTGCGTGTAGAGTCGGTGATGTGTAGATTCGGGCTCTGTAGAAATGACGTATTACCCATACATAAAAAATAATAATTCCATAACTAAGAAGTAAAAGGTTGAAGAAACCATACATGGAAATAAAAACACTAATAATTCCATAAATACCTTTCGAGATGTCATGTCCACCGACCATTACTCTCATTTCACTGCGTCGTTTGTTCTTGAGGCAATGGGCGGCCGTTATCACCTGTCTTGCATTAATTATAGATGCACCGCAGAAGAGCATCGATAGGTGTTTATCGAAAAGTCCGGACATCATGGGGAACTCGTTTTTTCCCGTGGTTTCCCCACCGACTATACGCGTCTTGAAAATAATGCACTTTTTTTCATTGTTTCACAAAAAAAAAAGATCGAAAGAGAATTTGGATACATTTTTCTCCAAAAGTGTCGTTCTTTTTTGATTCGTATCTGGATGGAAAGAAAATGCTTTTACGGATTAAACCAATCGACAGCTTAGCGTCAAACTATAGAGAAAATGTTTTATGTATACCAAGACACCGAATATCATTGATTTTCACATTGAAGTTGAAATTAGAGATTCAATAATTTAATCGAAATTCAATGAAGTAGGATAAAAATTGTTCACTCTAACGGCGTTCGGTGAATTTGGCCCAATTTGCTCAGGATTGAATAAACAATCTTTTGGCTTAAAATTTGAAAATAATTTTTACTTAATAACTCAACCCCTTAATCCCAACAGCGAAGGGATTAAATTGCAAGGGGTGGGAAAAACACTGCGGCACGCAAAAGCAGTGCGTTAAATCATGAAACTCGCTTCTGTAAAGCAATGATTCCTTCACGGATGTGGCAATGAAATTTATATTTCTAAAGTCAATAGGTCCACGACCAGATAAGTTAACGCCTCAGGAGCCAATCCCGTTGTGCACAACCAGCTAAGTTAAACACACGACCCGCCGACGACTTTAACTCATCTGGTCGTCATTCTTTCAACTCACCTGGCTGTGTCAACTTGTCCGGTGTTAACTTATCTGATCGTGTACTGTATATCGTGCCACATTGATTATTTGTGGATTGCATTGTAATTTCCATCCCTCGAAAAATAAGCCCTATAAAAAAAAGTATTTCGATCGTAAAAAAAAAAAAAAATAATGAGTTAACGAAAAAAAGAACACATACACACACCTCACGCGTGATCAAGCTCGATCAAAAGTAGGCCTGATTCGTTGGCAACCGTTAAGGTAAACATACCCTCTACTGGTTTATCGCGTGAAAGACATTTTCTTGATGATTATCAGATAAGTAAAGGTAAACCTGTAGGTCCTTGTCTCCGGAAATAGGGACCTAAAGTCATAAATACATATTATGTTATAAACATTTAATAACAAGGTACAACATAACTATTGAAATTTTTGTTTTCAAGTTTTTTTTTCTAGCCCGACTAGAAGACTATTTGAATGTCACTAGTAATAGGGGAGAGCGGGGAAAAATGGGACGGTGGGGCAAAACGGGACGGTGAGGGAAAAACTTCATTTTCCAATGATTTTTGGATGCCCAATTTTGTCCCAACGATACATCCGGATTTTCAACCCCGTTTTGCCTTACGGACGACCAATTGCCACCATTGAAAAGTTATTGGGAAATTGCATTTTGTCTCATAATCCCGTTTCGCCCCGCTGGGCCATATTGCCCCGCTCTACCCCTATACTTTTGTATTAAATTGGTTAAAAATTGATTTCTCATACTAACATCATTCTTCCAGCCGCACCTGCAGTTGCTCTCGTCATCGCGCGGTGGTGGTAATGACGGTGGTGTCGATGCAGGTGACGGCGGTGATGGTAGTGGCGTGGATGCTGGCGTCGAAGCGGGTGATGGCGGTGATGGTGGCGGTGAAGGCGGTGGTGATGCCGGTGTTGGTGATATCGGTGATAATGCAAGAGCCTCCACGATGCAGTAAAATCTTCCAGTCGGCATGGTAACCTCAGAGTCGAGTTTGAAGACAAGTTTGTTCGTTTTGCTCAAGTAACTGAAGTCACCTGTGCCGCAATGACGTAAGCCCATCTCATCAGTCGCGTCGTAGATCATCAAAGCTGCCAGAGTGCAACCTTGGCTCTGGAAAATTGTAATAATTTTACTCTTTCAATTACTCCAAGACCTTCCGCTTCGAATTAAATTCCAGGGCACTTACATAAGGTATCTCAAAAGGGCGGCAGGTCACCTTCATCAATCCCTCACTCTCCGCCGTCCATTTGCATGCCATGCCTCTCGGATAGCTTAGCGGATAATTCATACTGTAGACAATACCCTGTTTGCCGGGTTTAATTTTTTCAAAGTAGTTGCATGATCCATAATCTTGCCCGTTGTTGGCGCTGACCAACGGCAGTAGGATCATCAACGGTACGAGTAAGCCTGAAGAAAAAAAAAATTGAAAAAAAGAAAAATCATTTTGAAGAAGTAAAGTAATTTGACAGAAAACAAAAATTAGAAGAAACAAAATGTGGCGAAAAGACTTAGTTCAGAAGAAGAAATTAATTCAGATGAAAAATATCCATTAGAAACTTTTAAACGTTTAACCACTTGAGGGTAAAATGACGAAAGCTTGACACAGGATTGGTTCTGTACAATCTTTCATTCAAATTTTCGATTCTACACATACTTTCTATTTCTAAATGTATATTTTAGACTGGACGAAATCAATGAAATTCGGATTGTTACGTACTGATCATGTCGAAAATCGAAGTCATTTGCCCCGGTCCTCATTCGCTCGCCAACTAAATTAACCGTTTTATTTGACAACGTTATATATAATGTCTGTTAAGCCGAAGGAGCTGATAACGTTGGCACACATTTTAACCGTGAGCATGCGAGAAGACAGAGAGAAAAGAAAGCAGAGATGTTTTAAAAAAATGTAGTGTGAGACGATCATAGGATGGCAGATGCGTCGAATGATCCTCGACAACGTTATCAATTATTCACCGAGTGTCAGTAATTTTTCTTGTAGCATACCGAATCGTTTACTAATCGTTTTTTTTTTTTTTTTTCTTTAGTGTGAGGTCGATTCCTGGGCGATCTCGACTGGTGGCGGACGTAGATGCAAAACGAGTGCTGTGTGCAGAAAAAGCATCTGTGTTGACTCGGCCGCTTCGGAATCGTACCTCCTGCTGGTGTTTTAGTATAATTACTAAAAACGCGCGTATGGAACTTAAGAAAAAAATCTTAGAGATTCTGGGAAATGTTTTAGACAGGGAATTTTTTTCCTCGAAAAAAGTGGTCATCATGAAGGGAGAATCAGCATCCACAGATTTATTATCTCTTCAATCTGATGTAGATTATCGCGGCATATGGCAAACCGCTTTTTTCACACATTTCAATTCTACACACGGTCGGTTCTCCATAATCGTTAATTTAAAAAATCGATTCTACACGCGTTTTTCTCCGCAAACTCTGTTCTACACCTCGTCTTCGGCGATTTTTTCTGTTCTACACCTCGTCTTGGGCACAAAAGCAAATACTACACAATTCGTGTCTTCACCAGTGAATACAACAGATTGTAAATGTGCAGGAGCACATTGCGATTCCACATAATATTACGATCCCTATACTACGCGTCACGTTTCTACATACCTCAAATGTGTAGAACCGGGATGCACAGTGTAGTGATCGTAATATTGTTCAGAATCGCAATGTGCAAAACTAACATCTGTCACATTGAATGGTGAAACTATGCTATATAGTAGCCAAACTATATAGTATTTTTCTCCGTCTAGAATCACGCCTTGTCGACCTGTAGACCTAGAGTTTGTGGATAGAAAAAAACGCGTGTAGAATCGAGATTTTATATAGATTGATATAGAAGCAGATTTAAAAAGTGGGAACTTACTTTCTGTAAATAATAATAATTATAATAATTCCGTGAAAGTTTCGTAGGTAGGAGAGGGAGGGACAGGAAGATTGATGTAAAATGTTTAAATCAGAAAATTAAGGGGACATTTTTTGAACCGTGAATTTTATTGTTATCTATGTACACATGGGAATCGATCGGTGGATGACTTTCGCCTCTTGGTAGATTTGCCGGCAATTGTTCGTTGTATCCATCGAGCTACTCCTGCTTGCAGTACGTGATTCCTGAATATTGAAACAAACAAACAAAAATGTAATCGTTACTCTCGAGAAAACAGATGAAAATGTTTTTAAGTTTATTTTCCAATCATTAATAATTAATGAGTTATTTATTTGAGTGCAAACATGTTTTTAACGACGAAGAGCCCGAAGATTATTATCACTAAAAAAAATACGTGACGATACGATTTTTATTTTTTTTCTCTCGGAGAATATACTCAAGAGCGAGTTATTTAATTCAAGTGTTCGATGGTGGGTGAACTTTGAATAATCTCACCTGGAGGAGTTTGCCACACGATCCACTCGATGAATGCACCCACTCGAGTGTTGACAGCTGGTTCGCCATCAGCGCAAACACTTCCCAAACTAATTATACCGATTTCGACGAGTCTGCGGGAGGTTGGATTTTGCCACAAGACTGGCCCGCCACTGTCGAACTGTAAAAATCAAAGTTTCCACCAAACGATGCAATTAAAATAAATAAAATGACTAATCATTTTTTATTACTCAATGTAACTATAATTACAACTATAAAAATATTGCGAGCTACAAGTACAGCAGAGTAGGGAGGCAATTAATAAACGATTTTAGTCTTTTAGTAAGAAAAAATCTCGAAGGAAAGAAACGAATGAAGTATTTCTTGAAATTACTCAAGCCTTTTAAAGTTTTTTTTATATGTAAAATTTCCGATACAACTGTCTTACCTGACAACTGTCTCTGCCCGGTGCCTGCGTACACAATTGTCTCGTCGACACGTCTCTGTATGTTCGGGAACATACGGCATTTGTAACGACACTCAACTTAGCGCCCTGCAGAGCGTTCGAAGGTCCACCGGCAAACTCGGAACTGCCCCAACCTGAAAACATTTTTTTTTATACGCCATTAATTATTTTCAACAAACCGGGGTGGTGTTTTATGTACCTAAAACTTCGACGATAGATCCACCGAAGGTATCCGGAGAATGTTGAAACGGAAGACAAACTGGACCGACTTGTTGATTAAACGTCATTCTTCCGACAATTGTAATAACAGCTATGTCGTAGTCCTGGGTCACTTTGTTGTATAGAGGATGTATCGTGACGTTCGCTACGCGGAACAGCTTCGTAGCATTCGTTTCCATGCCTGGTAAAATAAGTTAAAATATAAGCATAAAATGGTTAAAATACAATCGGAAAGGGGACTTTTTAAGGGCATGCGAGCCAGACTCGTCGTTAACAAATCGGTTTCCCTTATTTTCTCCGTGACTATAAATATTTCGGGCAAAAGGGAATTAGGTTTGTGAAATACTGGACATGCACAGTAATTTCGAGTATTTGAGTACTAGACATTTATAGTAGTTTCTGGTAGTTAACTTCTAAAGAAGTAGAATTTTTTCAGATTTTTAAATAACCGTTGATTTTTGTTCTATAAAAAAAAATCAACTATTACTTAAAAATCTGAAAAAATGCATACGTATTCAGAAAAATAAACGAATCATTTTCATAAAAAAAAAAGTTTTGCTGCCGGGTAATTTGTTAACCAATTAATTTTTTGATCAATTTGTTAATAACATTTTACAATTATTATTATGCTAAATTAATCTTCTCAGTACCTTTAGTATACATTTTTTTTCAGATTTTTACACCATGAAGAAGTACTTGCAATTTTCTCTTATTGTTGTCGAACTTATGCGAAGTCAGCGCGTAGCGAGACTCCCTCTTTAATGGTAGCGCAAGAAATAGGGAAATCGATGTGTTACCGTCTGAGTCTGTATCGAGTGCCCGTAAAGTGAAGCAAAAACTCTCTTAGGGTAAAACAGTTTTCGCTAAATAAACGATAAACAATCTTCGCTGAAAGACACTGCGCGTTGGTAGCGTTTTTTCCCTACTTACCGACGATTATCTTTTCAAGATGTAAATTTGATAAATACCTTTAGACAAGTCATGTTCACCGACGAGAACCCCTGTTTCGGCAATGGATCTGCCGTTAACGCAATGGGCGGCCGTTAACACTTGTCTTTCGTTAATTATAGTCGCTCCGCAGAAAAGGATCCTCAGATTTGAATCTATCAGACCGCACATCATGGGAAACTCGTTGACTCCGGTTTCCTGTCCACCGACTATACGCGTCTTGAAAATAATGTGTATGATTTTTTTCATTTTTATTTGCACATAAAAAAACATAGTATCGAAGAGACTTTCCCAACGTTGCTTTTTTCGTTCTACATCGTTTTGTTTATTAATTTTTTTTAGAGATGCAATTATAATTTTCCAAAAGAATATTCTTCTAGACAATATATTAAGAAGATCAGCTTTTAACAATTTAATTGCACTTTAATGAAAACGTCAAAAAGAAAATCGTCGTCTGATTGTTCTCGAAAATTATACCAATTTTTTTTCTTCTATAGACCAAATTTCATTACTTTAAAATGCAACTTAAAATCTGACTTGTAGTAATTTGTGAGCAACTCAACGGAATCAAATAAGAAATGTCCAGTCTAACGGCAGTCGATGAATTAAACCCACTTTTGTCGGGATTCGGGTAGAGGTTAAAAAAAAATTACCGCAAATACGGAAAAAAACGTTTTTCTTCCTACCCAGAAAGAAAAATGTGATCAGTGTGAAAAATTGTTTAATTATCACTCCTGGGCGACGATTAAGGAAACAATTTTTTCGGAAATTTTTATAACCAGTTTTGCAAAAATGAGTGGATTTTGCGTATTTTTTAAAACAACGATTTCTTTGCCTCTCAGTGGCATCGCGGAAAAACTGAGTGGCCTCTCATATTCTACGGCGAGAAATACACAAGATTAAGTATATGACGGGGTTAAAAAAGCTAAGTAAAGAGGCATCATTCGGATTTCTTGAGTAATCCGAATGCCAATCGAGTGCCAAAAAAAATTTAAGAGCGGATAATTCCATGTATTTTTTCGCGCCGAGCACAGATCCGACAAAGCGAGGCTTGACGTTGGTGTGTTTTTTTTCGCACTGAACATGAATCGACCAGTTGTTTTGTCAAACACGACGGTGACGTTGAAAAAAGCTGAAAATTGAAACTCCATATCGCTTCCTTATAAAGATTGTCAATTGAAAGTTTCATATCACTTTCTCGCTATGTTCCTTTATTCGCGAAGCTTTCTCTATGAGAAAGTCGGAAATACCGGAAAGGTTTTCTCATAGAACAAGCGTTGCGAATAAAGGAATATTGCGAGAAAGCTATATGCACATTTTTATTTTCAACTTTACAAAAATCGATAAGTCGTGCCAAATTGAGTATTTGTGTTCGTTGTATTCGTCCTCACCAGTTTTATCGGCTTAGCAAACAAATACGATATAACATACTGTAGGGGGAAAGCGGGCAAAATGGATAATTAACCTCCACTTAAGATGAGACTTTTCCAAGTATCGCAAAAAAACTTGTAAAAAAAATGGTTCATTTTGCCCCGTTCGACCCTATATGCATGCACAGAGAAAAAAAAATCAATTGAGTCAACAAAATGTGCGCTTACGGGTGGCGAAACAAATGTTTGGTTGATCGAAAGAAATACCACATTGATCGAACTAACAGGCCGACGATTCAAATTTTTCTTTACTTAATACAGCAATTATTTCGTTCTACCAACCAAAAATTTGTTTCGCCACCCGTAAGCGCTCATTTTGTTGACTCAATCG
>JAPYZC010002947.1:0-13237 GCA_030522665.1 Ichneumoninae sp. A BG-2022a | reverse complement strand
AAAAAAAAAACGAGCAGGCGAAATAAGAATTGCGAGAGGGATCGACGCGCGCGGCCGATCCGATCGCGCAAGAGCCATCGACGAGGGAGTTGGCCACATAATTAAATGGGATCGGTAATGACGGCCCTCATCCGGATCGAGTGTATTAACTTAATTGCTTTATTAGATTAGATTCACCTTAAAATTGAGGCTACGCGCGCGCCTCCCCCCTCCCCCACCCCAGCGTCTGCTTCCCGCAAACTCCGACTTCCTACACTTATGCTGTTCGCGCTCTTTACTTTTAACCCCGTATGTGTGAATGCGTTGGACTACGTGTATCCTCGGCGGGGTTTCAGACTTTCGGCAAACTCTGCGGCTACGAAAATATTGCCGGTATAACGAGAGAGACGAAGAGACCCTTTCATCCCTACTCACTTCCTTCGGCCCTTTCCCACTTTCTTCACCCCCTTTGCACTCTTTTTTTATCTGCTTTTTTTTCCTCATTCACTCTCACCTCCGCTCGTACACCTCGCGCAAGCTGCGAAAGATCGAGCAACCACCACTTATCTCGCTTACGCTTTTCGAGAACTATGAAATTTACAGGCGTTCAAAATATTGCAAATTACCCTAATACGCCGTCTTATACACATATTATTATTATTACTATTGTTGTTGTTGTTATTATTATTATCTTTGGATAAAACTTTGGATGAAAATTAATGAACGGTATGGGAAGCTTTTTCACATAAACTGTTCCTGAAATTTCCAACTCAAGTACGTTGTGCAATTTTGCAATAAAATTTTTAGTTTTTAATGAAAATTTTTGTAAATTTCAGGCAAAAGATTTATAATTTTAATATCTTGTATTTTTATTTTACAAAAAAAAAAAATACATTAATCTTTAATTAATGTAAGTAATGTGAGCAAATTTCAAGTTCTAGTACATTAAATTTACAATTTATTTTCACAGAGCATAACCCAAAAAATGTCTATAATTCATTTTTACCGATTTAGTTCAACCGTTCGAAGAATGTTTCCAGGCAACGGTGAAGTTTCTCGTCCCGCGAGGGCTAACATATTACCGGTTGGCGATCCCACCTGCGCGAACGACTCGCGACAGTCATAGTCGATTCGCTTTGCGCGAATATCTTTCTTTCGGGGAGACAAATGTCCGATGAGTTTCTCTCGACGGGCACGATAAATCTTCGGTCTCGCGGCGGCGCTCGCCGCGGGGCGGGATTTTCATTGATGTACATACCCATCCGTACTCGGCCAGCACCTGCGCTCCCGGATCGACTGCGATACGCGAGCCTCTCCGTTCGGTTTCCGGAGTTCCCGAATGATCGACCAATACATATCCTTTTATATGCGTACATGCATCTGTGTTATTCTTCGGGTAGCCTTTGGAACGTCGGTGTTTATTCAATGGAAAAAAGGGAACGAAGGGAACGAATACACTGAAATGTTTATAGAATCTCGCCCAGTATAATCGAAGATCGAAGCATCCTCGTATACCGGGGGCGCGAGATGCTACCGCATGTCTCCCTCGATCGATTTGGAGGTCTTCGGACCGATCGGTCGATTTAAAAACTAAAATAAAATAAGAACTTAACGGTAAAATATTGTGCGTTAATTTTTGTCCGCATTTTATTATTTTAATTGTGGTTCTATTTGATTTCCGGTCAAATTGTATTAAAGTCATGGCCTCGCTAATGAATACCTAGGTGACATTTAGTTTATGTTATTTTGACTTTTGGCTTCTCTTTAAAGCGGCTTCATGTATTGTATCTAAATCAGTGCCAAACGTGTCCAATTTTTAACTCTTCGCATTATGAATCTCACTATTCTTATGCGAGTACATAATGAATTAATTTTTGTTCACATTTTAATTATTTTAATTACGGTTCTATTTTACATTTTGCCGAATCGTTTTAAAATCAGGGCCTCGCTAATGAATTCCTAAGCGACAATTAGTTTCTGTTATTCTGACTTTTAGCTTTCAGCTTTTCTTTAAAGAGACTCCATGTGTCATATCCAAATCAACGTCACATGTGTCCCATTTTTAACTCCCTGCATTATAAATCTCAGTACATGATATTTATCTATTTTTATAATTTCAATTATTTAATTTTCTTTTTTGCAACACAGGCTTTTTATTTACTAACTTATTTACTTATGCAGTACGATCCTGTATTCCGATTCCCTGACTTGCCGCCTTCGCATCCGTCCGTGCGCGAGGAAAAATTGTGCACAAAAATATTTTTGAGTCTTCATCCCCGTTCTCGTCCCTTAATCGGATTGCGTGTCCGGTGACTCGTAACAACACTCGACGACGAGAGTACGATCGATTCTCAGCGAACTAGCGTATATTTAGCATATCCCCGATCGGCTGACAGCATGTTATTTCACCAACAAATAATACGCGAGCGCGCATTGTTGCGGGACGGAGGGAGACAGGGAGACGGAGAGAAAGAAAGGGAAGAGATTCGAGTGAGGGCACTCGAGAGACTCAAGAGGGCTCCCTTAAACGCTTTTAAATACGTGCGAAGAATGCACGAAGGAGAAGGGGGTAGGAACCCCCCTTCCCGCCCCTCCGCTGCGAGAGAAGAGATTATCGTTGGCATAGAACGAAAGCGAGATCGAGGCGAGATTCATCGCGTCTCGTTTCAACGTGGCAACTTTATCCGTAAGGTCGTCTCGCTCGGCCGGCCGATCGACTGTCGACTACCTGCTAAATTACAATGACGAGTCGACGACCGTTTTGTCGAAGAGAAAAGGGGCCCCGAAACGTAGGGGGCTCCAATTAACTCGAGCGCAACTCTTCCCGAGACAATGGACCGGAGAGGAAGCGCGCCGTCGTGGATGCCAAGGAGAGAGCGAGAGGAACGTGAGAGACCGCGTGGTAGCAAACCGAAACGCCAAAACTCGTCCCGGGCTATCGCTTCGTGTATAAAATGACTTCGACGCTGGCGCGAGTGGGTGGACAGGAGTCTCACGTCGAATAATCACGAAACTACCACCTTTGCGAGAGAGTCGTATCTTTTTTTCGTGTTAAATTTTTGGTTTTTTTTTTTTTTTCTTGGCTTGTGTTTCATTCTTAATCCGATGATTTTGTGGTCGATGGAAAACAAAAAGTAGAATCAATCCGAAAACCGTCACGCGGGCGTTTGGGTTTTGGTTTTGGAGCGAGGTTTGAAAGCCCTGGGGGTGTTTTTTCGGACGATGAGGGAAGAGACGATGCCGCTATACAATTTTTAAGGCGGAATTTTTACCGGCGCTCCGGCGAAGGGGAGGTGATAGGTGAATTTTGAAACAGAACTGGAAAATGGATTCGGCCGATCGCACCCAGAAAAAAAATTTATTTGACGGCCACCTTTTATTAAGATTAAGTACAATATTTATTTGATTTAAATAAATATTTATTTTCATTTAATAAATAGTTACTTAAATGAAATAAATATTTATTTAAGTCAAATAGATATTTTACTTAATCTTAATAAAAGGTGGCCGTCAAATAAATTTTTTTTCTGGGTGCGGACGTATTCAGAGGTATTTATTGTTGAATTATTTTGGGTGTTTTAGGTGTTGGAGCTTCCTTGCAACTTCGAATTGCGTTCTGCCCTTATAATGTATTATAAATAAATAAATATTAGCAATGAACCATCGACCCAAATCCTTTCGCAATGGATTTCTTCGAATTAATAAACTTGTATTTATCGAATACAACTTGTATTCGACTTTAATTTTTCGAAACATTGTATTTTTTTTTTTGTAAACTTGTATTTTTCGAATTGAATAAACTCGTATTTATCGCCATTATTATTATTATTTATTTTGTTTATTTTATTTTATGAAAAAAAATTAATCGGCACAAACAGTTTCTTGTTCACCGAACCCGATAATACACGGAGCTTCAGGGTTCGTCAGAGATTTTTATTCCGTTATTTTCACCCCGGAGTTGTGCTCCGATGTCCTAGAAAATTTCGAACCTTTTGTCTCTGAATCATACACGAGCTCCCGCTCTTAATTCTTAATAGCTCGTTAATTTTTTGTGAGAGATCTCTCGGGCAAGTTCTTTTGTCGCGAACAATTGATATTTACAATACTCGAACCAATCTCGAGTGCGCGCCGTACGGTATAATAGACTTTAGGGTAGTACAGGGTTTTATGTTTGCGTACTCGAAGGACGCGTCATCGAGGAGCCGGTGCTTGAGGGCGCGACGCATGTTTTTTTTATTATTATTTTTTATCGAGAATGGGGGTGTTTCTTCCCTTCCTTGAAGTGTGTCCTGTGACTAATTGTTCCACCGTCTATGGATGTGAGTAATATGCGTCAGAGTTCGGTGGACGACGGGCTAACCGCATACGCGATTTTGGGGCTCATCGAGCAGGGAATCGAGCCAGCGGAATGGTTAACATCCCTGGAGACCAAAGCTCCACATTTGTCCCCAGGGACTTTTCGCGATTATTCCTTAGGATCCGACAAACCTTTCCCACAGATCGACCGACGCAAAGTACTCCACTCGAGCGGAGCACAAAGATTGTACCGACCGAACGAACTTCGAGTCAATTGGATCGAAATCTCGCCTCGCACTGAGACAAACTACATTTTCCTTGAGCCAAATCTGTTCGAATAATCGAAAGAAACGTTAAAATTTTAAGGATCCACGAGTGAAAAAAAATTCAGACATTTCCTGAACTTTTAGAAGACGAGCTAATTATTAATCTTTATTATTAGTATTCAGTATTAATTTCAATTTAGTATAGTAGTAGTAACAGTTGTTTTATAGTCAGAATTTAATAGTTTTTAATGTCAATTTGGTAAGATAGACAATAATTTGGTAAGAATACAAAGAATTGTAATGAATTTATCAAAATATATATACGCAGCATTTTAACAAATTTGTTAAAATATATATTCAAATAAATTTAATCAATTTATATGAATCAAACAAATTCCTCTTTTGCGTTGAAGGAAAAATGCATGTTTGTCTGTATCATCGCTTCTCAAATGCCACGATAATCTTGAGCATGTGTGCACTCGTTTTTTGTTGCAACGGGGTGTTATATGGCGCGGGCTGGCGGGTTGGCACCTGAGAAATCTCATTCGAGAACGGAGCAGAAAGAGCGGTGAGTCGTCGGAACTGACGCCATTCATCCAGCGGGGTTCCGAAGGATTCGGCTCCGAGTCTCAATGGACCGTTCGTGACTCGACTACCCCGTCCAACAGCTCACCCACACCCATGCGCGAAGCGCATCTTAAACGACGTGGCTGATCTTCCAATAATAAATAAATAAATAAAGAAGCAGCGAAATAAATATCACGAAGTTTCGCAACTTTATTAGAAAATTATTATATCATCAGTCCCGGCATGATCCTCGAGTCTGACAATGCAAAGAAGGTGGACACGTAGCGGCGAAAAAAAAATAAAAAGAGCCGTGCGGACCCGGGACCTGAAAAATGGATTCGCCTCTATTCCTAGGCGGGATTATTATAATACCCGAGTAGTTTTTTTTATTTTTTATTTCATTTTTTGTTACCGTGACGCTAAACGGTGCGAATAAAAAAATGTAAAAAGAAAAGAAAACGAAACCAAGGTATCGACATCAAAGGTGGGAACGTGGCGAGCCGCGAATGTCGCACATCCACTCGGATTACTATTAACTCTGTTTCATACTTCCCGGCAAAATTTTTCATCGACTAAACGTGTCGACTACCAAACAGGCAGCTTATCGCACGTTATTATTGCAACTTCGAATAAAGCGGCAAAATATAATCCGACGTTTCTCGTAACTTTGGGCGCAACCTCATTATTAGATGATATTTCAGCGCTTCGGATTAACTCCGCCCCGAGATTTTTATTGTATTTTATTTCCCGGTAATAACTATGTATGGCTAATTTTGGAGTAACTAACGAGCTGTGCTGTAGTTCAACAGGCGCGTCGTCGAAACGATCGTATGTTACAAGATAATTTTTTCTAAAAAAATATGCAATCGTCGTTCGGAAACAAAACAATGTGTTTAATAAAAACAGAAATTTTTCATAATTATGTTTTGTTTGTAAACACAACATAATTATTCACATTATAGTGTATTATTATGTTTTGTTTACAAGCACAACAATTTTACTGCACACGCAGTTTTAGTTCTTAATTTTATAAAATACAAAACAGTGTTTTCTATATTTTCTTAAATTTAAAATAAACTGATGTATATTTCCAGTAAACTTTCGAATGGAATGTAGAAAAACGTTTAGAAATAAAAACCTCGGCATCTCGAGTCATCGAACCGCTAGGTCTGGAACGTGACTAAATGTCTGCGAGTAATATAGAAAATACATTCGAGTACCCACTCAACGACCGTCTTTTAATTTTTTTCGCCAGTGTTTTTTTCCAACTAATTTGGTAGGATCCGAACCCGGCAAGTGTGAACGGGAGAAAACGAACCTCTCTTAAACGCTGCCGATTTCCCAAAAATCTCGAGAATCAACGAGGTTGGAGAGTGAAAAAAAGGGAGAAATAATTATCACGACCACCCGTGAAAACAACGAGTCGAATACCACCGAGGTGTGTGCGGGGAGATGGTGAAGCGCAGGAGAAGTTAGTGTAGCAGAGCTTTCGCTACGGTGACGAGACCGTTCGTCGGTCACCCTTCGCCACTCGAAACGGATTATCGCTCGGGTCCCCTTCGCTTTTCCACTAAAATCGTGTAATAATTTACCTCCACGAGGCGAGCGGGCAATTAACGTTCTGGCAGCCAGAACGAGCCGCCAAGCTCGTTCGAAGTGTGAGAAAGAGAAAACTAAACGTTATTTTGGCTCGATATAGGAGGCGCACGCGAGCCTTGACCGCGCGTTCGCTCGGAAAATTCAACGGAGAAAAGAATAAATTCTTTTCCATCCGTTCTCGGACAAAGATTTCTCACTCCCTTTTTGAGTATCTCTGCTCATCCAATCTCCGGTGTACTCCACGATGTACCAGACCCGCGCGATGAAACTTACGGGCTCGTTTAAAGCGATGCGAAACCGAAACTCATACCTGCTCGACCTTTGCTCAGTCGGTAACAAAAACTGTAAATCATTGTTTTTCAAGGGTGCAAAACTTTTTCTGATAAAAAACAAATTACTGGCACCTGTTCAACTGTTAGAGTAAGAAAAAAATTAATTACAGTTTTGGGTCCCGACTGAGTCTGCTTTACATTACCTTTTAGATAAAAAAAAATAAACACGATCTTGAACTTCTCCGTATTAGTTTTAGTGAATTCCACAACCAAGTTCGATATTCATTCCATACAAATTTGTTTAATGTAAATAAAATGTAATTAAATACCGAGCCCGTATTCAAAGAAGTGCAGAAATTTTATTTGACTAAAAAAGACTCGAAACCTCGACTCCTCCTTGCTCGACCTTCGCTCAGTCGGTAACAAAAACCGTAAATTATTGTTTTTCAAGGGTCCTAAACTGTTTCTGATAAAAACAAAAATTACTGGCGCCTGTTCAACTGTTACAGTAAGAAAAAAATTAATTGCAGTTTTCGTTCGCAACTGAGGCCGCTTTACATAGCCTTTTAGATAAAAAAAAAAGATCTTGGATTTCTTCGAATCAGTTTTCGTGAATTCCACGAGCAGATTCGATATTCATCCCCTACGAATTTCGTTAAAATGACCAAAATATATTTACCGAGCCGCTATTCAAAGAAATGCCAAAAAATGTATTCGACTGAAAAACAATCGCATCTCCGGGTCCTACTCGTCGATGTTTGATCGCCGAACGGGTGAATGCCGGGTGTGTCTACTCGTCCATGTTTGATCGCCGAAAGCTAAATGTCTGGTTCTCTCGCCAGACAAATTCTCAAGTGTGGGAGGGTGTCAGAAGGCGTATCGAAATTTATAATAAAAATGCCGTACAGTCTCGTGTGGGAATATCGACTGTTTAATTTTCCGTGAAATGCCTGAGAAGCGTCAGGTCCAGTTACTCGTCCCGCCGGCCGGTCCCGAGAGAACGAGCCGTTCCAGCCTCTCTCCCGATGCCCGAACGGTGAGAAAGAGATTCGGAGCCTCAGTGTCGTCTATGTCTCGTTTCACAGGGATATCTCTGCGTGCTCCGGCTCTCTCGCCCACTCCGCCAGGTTCGCACGACGAAAGTTACCCAAAAATCGAGGGAGAGAGCACTGAACATTGACCCGGTGAGAGATTACGATGCTCGGTGTAACGAGACGAGATGAAATTTGCTCCCTTTAACGTTACACGCAATATTCGAGATTTATGTGCGGTGGTCCAACGACGGCAACTCGAGCTCCTTTTATTACCGAGACGGGATAGATGTATCGCGTCAAGTTTTATATTTTGCCTGTGTGCGAGAGAGCTCTCCACATCGGGTTCTCCCGTTCACGGAGAACGTCTTCCCACGGAGTCCCATCGTCCTCCTCCTCCCGCTTATTCCTCATCCTCTCGTCCCTCTTCTGCCATCCTCCCTAGTCGCTTCTCCTTCCTCTTCTTCTTATTTTGCGCCTTCTCTTTACTCCTCCCGGCCAGCCATTAGCTTCAGTTTCGTCGGCAAGCCAAACTTGTCGTTGAGTTCTTGAAATTAGGGACAAAAAAAATATAGATTAAAAAACATGCAAATACATCTCTGATCATTTAGCCGACGGACAATGTGCTGGCTCGTGGATCGTCGTAGCACTCGCTAAATGCGGTTGAAAAATCATGTCGAAAAAAAATTGAAATTAATAAATAAAGAATTAAGTTGGATCGTGGAAAAGTTTTGCCGCGTTGCGACACGAATGTATCGAAGGCAGTTAATTTATTTTGTAAGTAAAATAAATTGCTGGCACGAATCCGTATAGACTTTTTTTTAATCTGACATTCATTCTTCTTATTTTGCGCCTTCTTTTTGCTCCTCCCGGCCAGCCATTAGCTTCAGTTTCGTCGGCAAGCCAATATTGTCGTTGAGGTCTTGAAATTATCGACCAAAAAATATATATAAAAAAAATGCAAATACATGTCTGGCAATTGCATCGTCGTACCGCTAAATGCGGTTAAATAATAATGTCGAAAAAAAATAAAAATTAATAAATAGAGAATTACGTTGGATCGTGGAAAAATTTTGCCACGTTGCGACACGAATCTATCGAAGGTAGTTAACATATATATATATATATGTGTTTTTTTTTTTTTGTAAATAAAATAAATTTCTGGCTTACCTTGTTGTTAGCACGAATCCGTGTAGCCATTTTTTTAAATCTGAAAGTCAATGCTAATCTCGGACGAGCGTTTTTATTTATTTAATTTTTGTCTTCCACTTACCTGCCTTTCCAGGTTTTTGAAGGACTATCCTCCGTTTAATTCGGGTGCCGTTTGGTCACACAGGAGGGTGCCGCATTGTGGCCCGCCAGGGACTGCACGAAGAAGCTACCGACAGTCGCTTTGGCTCCTAACACTGGTATATTGTATTATGCAAGAGTATCAGCGAAGTGAAGTGGCTGGATGGGCTTCTAGCCACAACAGAGAAACTCCCGACACCCATTGTGTCGCCGAATTCAATACAACGAAATTTTTTCTCGACCTTTCGGCCAAGCACGATTGTTTTCCGGGCTCGGCCCGACCCTCCTCATTATCCTCCTGGAGGCCAATTTTTATTTATTATTATTATCATTATTTTCGTCATACTCAACTATACAATAATTTTCGGCGACGGATAATTTGCGATGTTACTTTTCTTCTCTTCTTGGTTAATTTTTATGACAACAACATTATGCAAAAAAAAAAGCCGAATTGTTTTTCGTACCCAGAAAAATAATTTTATTGAAAAAATGACAAAATCGTTTGTTCAGGGTTGAATATACAAACCTGTGCTTTTATTTCCCGTGTCATTGGCAATTTTAATTAGTCTAGTTTTTTAGCACTTTTGTTCGCAAAACTAGAACCGGATGACGCGTTCGGAAAATCGACAAATAAAAAATTGCGGACCTTTGTCGACAGAAAGTTGCTGTAAAAAGTGCAAACTTTTTTACTGTGTGTTTTTCATTATCTCCGGAAAATTAGGAACGATAATAGTGGCCACGGATCAAATTCGATGTTACTTTTCTTCTCTTCTTGATTAATTTTTATTACGAAAATATAATAAAAAAATAAAATAAATAAAACGGTGCACCGATCTCAATGACCGGGTACGAGATTTGCCGCCGTGAGTTAACACGCCTCTATTTCACTTATGTACTTTTTTGATTTTTTGAAAATGGGACCATTATATCGTCATTTGCGTGAAGCGACTTCCTGCTTCGAGCTGTGGGTTTTCGTCGCATTCGTTGCAGTCGAAAGTCGAGGAAGGAGGAAGTCCTAATCGAGGCCCGGAGAGAATGAAAAACCGGCAGAGACGATTCCCAAGATTCTCGTTAACTTCCTACCGGCTCGCTAATATTCGCTCTGAGATTTCCTCCTCGGGTTCGTCTACCCGAGATGTCCGGTCGGAAATACGCGACCTGCGTCCCTCGAAATTCCAGATACAGTGCCCGACCACTTGAAATTCAAGAAGCCGACCGGAAAACCTCGTAAAATTGGCTAGGGTCGTTTCCGCAATGCTCTTATGATTTATCGACTGGCATTCCGCGATCGGTCTCGTCGGCAACTTTTTCCAATGCGATGACCAGAAAAAAGAATCTACCTTGTCCAAACAATTGACTCGTGCCTTTGAAAAGTGCCGAATCGCTCGATTGTTCTTTCTTCGAAAATTTACGAGAAAAAAAAGAAAAGAAACAAAACAAATCGAGAAAGGTAACCAAACAATCGAAGACTAAGTCGGGATTGGCGTGGAGATAAAAGAACGCGGGTTCCTACAATAGAGGAGCTACCGTTGTTAGACCCATTACCGAGGGCAGCGATTAAAATATTGTTTCATTCGGTGCTTTGTCTCTCGACGAAACGTGTTACAAAGTTAAAAAAGAAACAATATCATAAGTTTCGAATATAAAAAAAATAGGAAAAGTCTTATATTTCTATATTGTCGATTAGTTCGATATTCTGTCAGCAGACCCAGAGAACTGCCCTCGAGAGCCTTTGAAAACTGCCGAATCGATTGGAGCGGCGTATCGAAAGGCGCACCATGGATCGAGCGGTAGAGAACGGGGCGAAACGGACCATCTTTACCAATTTATGGCGAAACATGCAAAACGAAGGATCTCGTCTCAAACGACGGTCCGTTCTGCCCCGTGGTCTGTTTCGTCTCGTGGACCATTTTGTCCTGTTGTCCACTTTACCCCATGATCCGTTTTGTCCCGTGATCCATTTTACCCCATAATCCATTATGCCCCACTCTCCCCCAATGCAGAAATATGCGTATAGAAAAATAGTCAGGATAATAGTCAGGATTCTCGAGATTTATTTTTGAGACCCGCGCTCGCGAATTTGAGACTTCCAGAATTGCCGAACCTGCATACGGCACGATCATCGCCACCGCGTCGACGCCTCCGTCCCAGTCCAGCCACCCGGCAACCCCCGCCGAAAACAAAAACACTTTGCCTCGATCACGTCCCTCCGCATTCCCCGATGCTTCGATGTCTATTAAAGAATCGCAGCGCCGAAAAACGAACGGCGAAATTTCGTTCTCCCGACGGCGATCTCCTCGCACGTCGAACTAGAGAATCGGAGGGGGCGAGGAGGGGAGACGAGGGAGGGGTCATGCGTGCACACGTGAAAATTACACGTTGCAGCGCGGGCCGCGACGGGGTGCGATGCGGTTCTAGCGGGTAGCTGCGCCGCACTGTACACTTGTACACGTACAGTGAGTGAACCGAGAGCTGAGAAACAAACGGGCGGATGCAATCTGCTTTACGCATGAAAATGTTACCGAGTTACGCCCTTCTGGTTCCGAGCGGTGGATTTTAATATACGACGCACAGTATACGTGTATATATATGTGTATGGTTGAAAGGGCGCGGAGGGTGAAACTCGGCGGCAATGCCGACGTTCCACATTCGCCGCGGGACGTTGCCAAATCCTGACCGCTTGACCCCTGCAGATAGCCACACAGTCCGGTCGCCCAGCTACACCAATAATTATCCACTTAAAAGGAGGGAAAGAGTCGTGTACGCTCGATCAGCGCGCGCTGACCGAGTCTCACTCTTGTAGGCTATTCCAGAAACTACTATACTTCTGTATACAGTACTAATACACACTGGATAACCTTCCCCCTCCCCGTGCGTGTGGTTTGTATATGTATATACGTATGTATGTAGAGGTGGGGCTTATACGGGGCTCGGTATGGGTGTGAGGGTTAATTTGATAATTGCATTATTTCGTCGGTACTAAATACCACCTTTCCGGGGAATGGCCAGTCTGCGTGGGCTCTCGTTCGCTTTCGATTCGAATTCGTTTCAACGATTTTTCCCAAACGGATAACCCGACTCGAACGAAAGAATCCCCGGCCGCACACCGATCTCGGTCGAATCTCTTATTTTCTCGTCTCCCTCCTCCTCTCACTTCTTTTGATACTTATTTTTGTTTTGGTTCGTCTCTTCGTCGTTATTTTTTCGTCCTATCGGTAATTAATTCCACGCCGTTTGACCTCCGGATTCTCCGACGACTTTGTTCGGGATTTTTTTTTTTTTTATGGTGAGGGAATGGTTTTTTATATGTTTTTTTTTAATCGCGATTTTGAGAAAGATGTAGGAGTAACGTTTGCGTTGACTGAGGAAATTGTTATACTTTTGTTGGAAAATATAGGAGCAGGGAAATTTTGTTAAAGACTCAAGGGTGCTCGACGGGTTTTTCTCCGAATGTTTGCATTCCATTTTCGCTATCAAACGATAAGTTCCGAGTTTGCAAATTAACGTACTCTGTGCCACGATTATTCATCGCCGAGAACCGACTTAAGGAGGGAGTCTCGCTGCGCGCTGACTTCGCATAAGTTCGACAACAATAAGATAAAATTGCAAGTACTTCTTGATGGAGTAAAAATCTGACAAAAATCATGCATAGTAAAGGTACTGAAAAGATTAATTTTGTATAATAATAATTGCAAAATGTTATTAACAAATTCATCAAAAAATTAATTGGTTAACAAATTACCCAGCAACAAAACTTTTTTTTTTATGTAAATAATTCGTTTATTTTTCTGAATACGTACGAATTTTTTCAGATTTATAAGTAATCGTTGATTTTATATTTTTTTTATGGAACAAAAATCAACGATTACTTAAAAATCTGAAAAAATTCATACGTATTCAGAAAAATAAACGAATCATTTTCATTAAAAAAAAAGTT
>JAPYZC010002946.1:0-13552 GCA_030522665.1 Ichneumoninae sp. A BG-2022a | reverse complement strand
AATCTGAAAAAAATCATGTATACTAAAGGTACTGAGAAGATTAATTTTGCATAATAATAATTGCAAAATGTTATTAACAAATTCATCAGAAAATTAATTAGTTAACAAATTACACGGCAACAAAACTTTTTTTTATGAAAATGATTCGTTTATTTTTCTGAATACGTATGCATTTTTTCAGATTTTTAAGTAATCGTTGATTTTTGTTCGAAAAAAAAAAATTTTTAATCAACGATTACTCAAATAAACGAATCAATTTCATAAAAAAAAGTTTTGTTGCCGAGTAACTTGTTAACCAATTAATTTTTTGATGATTAATTTTTTGATGAATTTGTTAATAACATTTTGCAATTATTATTATGCAAAATTAATCTTCTCAGTACCTTTAGTATACATGATTTTTTTTAGATTTGTACACCATCAAGAAGTACTTGCAATTTTCTCTTATTGTTATCGAACTCATGCGAAGTCAGCGCGCAGCGAGACTCCCTCCTTAAGGATACCCCGAATATCCTTAAAAATTGATTATGGACTGTTTGCACGAATTTTTGACTTCTAAACTCTACACGATCGCAGATCTTAATTAATTAACCCTTCAAATTCGAGGATTTTCTTCCCGTAAAAAAAAATCTTTTTACGTAAAAATATATATATTTTTTAAATTTACTATTTCAATTTTTACACCTAAATAAAAATAATTTCGTGATGAAATTATGTTCGAAAAATGATTGTACGGGATTCGTTGATAAAAGTCGACATTTTTCCAGAAGTTTGTGAACGAAATTCAAAAAGATATTATTTTTTAAAAGCTGCTTCGCCCAACGTGGAAAATACGACACGGCGGGCGTTAAAGGGTTAATATATCTTAGTTTCCGTTCATACACGCAATTTACGTCGTACAGCATTGGTAGTTCAATCGAAGCAGCGATACTCGTTAATTAAAGAGATTAAAAGAAAAAAATGGTCCATCACCGTTTTAACATTATTAGCCGAGATTAAAATGAAAATTATGTTTAATGTGCGACAATGTGGGAGCATGAATGTTCCAGAGTGATAAAACAGTTTAACGATTTTTATTTATCGGCATCGACTTCGATTACTTTTAAAAAATGTATAGCTTTCTTTTCAGCGAGAAACGTCAAAGTCTATTAAATACGTCCGTGTCTGTGTGTGTTTGACTTGGCCCTTTTGGTTCAGCAATAACTTACGATATACTATCAATTATCACAAAAAAATTAAAATATTAAAAAACATGAAAAAATGTAAACAAAACAAACGAGAATAAAAAATCACAACAGTCTAATCTCTAACACGTAAATAGGAATCTGTTTGTCTTTAATCTTATGCTCTAGAGGAATATTGACTCTTCCATTGAAACATTGACAGTAGCTTTGCCGGCACACGCGCCTGATTGTTCGTTAATCAATAGCTTCGTTCTTGTCATAACGTGCGCAATGCAATGAATCCTTCCATTCCGATGATGTTCAGGTCTTCGTCATCATCGTCGTCACGATTAAAATTTGTCTACGAGCAAAAATTTTTCACAACTGAATGAACGATTTTATGTACGAAAAAAAAACCAGGCCGGTGTAGCAATAATTCACGCCAGAAATTATTTATAAAATATACAAACAAAAAATTAAAACAGGACTGGACACAGACACAATCTTATAGCGAAAAAGCCAAACTGTAATTTTTTTTATACCACCGTATCGCGCGTTTCTCGATGAATCAATCACAGGTATGGTTACAGCCCGTTTTTTAAATGACCCATTAAACATAATTTTCGTAACACAGATAAATAAACATAAAGCCGAAGCGGTTATCGAGAAGTACACGGGCCATTCCCTACCATTTCGACGTGCGTCTAATCCTTCACATCTTGGATTGGATCAGCGATTTTTTTATATGACTCTCAAAAGCACTCTCAAAAGATTTTTTAATTATATTTTTACGAATTGTTTATAATTATTTACGATTAAAAAAAATTAACTTATTGATCGCTACAATTTAAAAGAACTCTACGAATTCTGAAGACTCTTGTGTCATATATAAAAAATATGTATATATATTTGAGCCAGAGCTCAATTTCTAATTTTGTTGGAAAAAAGGTGAACAAATTAGAAGAAAAAATCAGTCGATCATGGGTTATCGCTTGGCGATTTTTATATGCAACACCGCATTGCATTCCATTTTTCGGAGTTTTTTCCGATTTGTCCGAAGTTAAAAAAAATTAAAACTCAGCCCAAATTGAAAACCCAGGTCGAAATGGCAGGGAATGCACCGTGTACGTCGCAACGTTATGTGTGTACATAGATGTCGATTAAGAAACCTTGCGCCCAGTACAGACAGAGTGGAGTTAGTACTTAGAGAGGAGTGTGTTGTCTTTCAAGTAATTCACAACAGTGATACACACATTATTTTTATCTCATACAATCGAGAGCATACTTACTAGAAAAAAAAGAAGATAAGAAGAAATTATAATCAAACACGAGGAGTGTTTATCGGCACGATCTATGATTATTCGTCGATCGGCTCGTTGAAAAACTGCTTTATATACACAACAATAATTTACAAAAAAATAATTTTATTTTCATTTTTTTTTCCTTCGTAACAACAATTGGTTTTACATAACTCCGAAACGGCGGTTGTGTATATCATTGTCGTATCACCCGAACCGTTGTTGGATTCGAGTATTGTTTACAGTGTTAGTCAGTTAGTTTTTTTTTTTTATAAAACATGCTGGCAGAAACACTTTACAAGAAGGAAAACAAGTTTGCTCATCAAAGCGAAAGATAATGCAACGATCGCGGTGCCGGGTGAGATAATAATTAAGAGAATAACAAATAATTTTTAATACTTTGTTAAAACGTTTTTTTTTTTTACTCGACTACGCGGTGTCTTCGTTATTCCTTCTCGTAAAATGCAAACATCAGGTTCTACAACGAAATCACGCAGGACTTCAATGGTGGAAGAGTGGACAGAAAAAGAATATAAGAGTGCTTTTATCTTCTTTTTTATAAAAGACGCGCGAATTGTGACAATGAAGGTCTCGAGACTAGAGGATATTTTTATATAATAATAATAAGGTTGATTTTTTTTTTCATTCGCAAACCGATATTTATCTCCTGTGCAAATTGAGTATCACGTAAGGCTCGTCCCGGTTAGTAAACTCTGTACTACCGTTGTTGTTAGGCTGATAGCATGGATTAACAGTGTAATTTAGATTAGGTTGATGAAAACTCACCGGCTCGATATTCGTGCTCCAGTCCAAATCTTGCACGGCCAGACAGAGATCCGAGTCTGAGTCGGCTTTTCTCGAAACGTCTTCCTGCGAGCGAAATATCACACGAAACTCAACAAAAAATAAATTAAAAAAAAATAAAAAAATTTAAAAAATCGCAGAAAAAAAATTATCATGACTCAAATAATTTCATACCTGAGACATTTGCTGAGCCGTGGTGAGAATCCTCGCCAGGGGTGTGCAACACACTGGCAGAGTCTCGAGGAGCGTCGGCCTCGAGTGCGTCAACAGTGGCTTCATGTAGCGCGTATCGAAGTCGCCCCAGATTCTCGCTAGCAGAGCTTTCTCGTTCGGTTTACCACCCAAACTTCCGCCTCCCGTCTGGGAGCCGTCCTGCATAGAATTATACTGTGAAACGTGAACGACGATGCTTTAGTTATCCATTCTGTTTGATCTGGATTCATCGAAATTGACGAAAAAATAAAACACGAGCAATTCTACGGGATCGATAGTGGCAAAAAATAAATAAAAATGAAATAATTCCCGGCCAAAAGTGAGATTCAGTGAGAATTTGAACACTTCCTGATGGTACAAAAATCTTAAAGAAATCAACTGTATCAAAGGTGCCAAGAACATTGATTTTCCATAATAATAATGTGAAAAAGGAATTAAAATTGCAAACAAAAAAATTGTTCAACGAATAATCTGTAAACCTTTTTTTCTATTTTCAAATGAATTCATTGATTTTCTAGAAGAGACATTAATTTTTTTCAGAATTTTCATACACTTTTGAATTTTCACTTTTTGAAATTTGTTTAAGGGCACACTACGGAACTTTTGGCGCAATCGCCTGAAAACGTTTTGTGTGTGCTGTGGAAAGGTGATTCGGAAACGTACTCGAAAACCGTGCATCTATCAATTTTTTTAATTTTCGAAACAAACAATTTTGAAATGTAAGAAAATTCTGACAAAATGCATATGAATTATAAAAAATCAAGGACTTCATTTAAAATGAAAAAAAGGTTTTCTGTTTTCTTTTAACAATTAATTTCTTTAATAATTTGGTAATAACTTTTTGGCAGTATTATTATGCAAAATCAGAGGTCTCAACATCCGTAACACTGATTTTTTTTTTCAAATTTTTGGCACATCGCGATGTGCTGAAATTTTTACCGAATTAAACTTTTGATTGGCAATGTATGTGTGATGCATCCTTAAACACACAATTCCGAAGGCTCACCACCTCGTTAAAATATTTCCAGTTAGTCGTCGCGTTATTCATGGAGATTATTCATGCTTCTTGCAACATCGAAAAAAATGTCGACTTTATTCTATGTTATTTCGTGTGCGTATGTTTTTATTGTTAATGCATGGGTGCAAAAAATAAATAGTAAACAATTCGGCTCTACTGATGTTACTCGTCATACAGAATGGATAACGAAATATATTTGTATACAAAAAAAAATTTGACAAAATTTATATTGAAACAAAAAAAAATGGATATTCGAGTGACAAAAGCAGCGAACAAGCAGCCCCGCAAGTGTACCAAGACTCTATAGTAAAAATGATATTATACGATCGAGGTGCTCGAACGACAACGACAATTCTTAATTAATTCGGCGCAAAGCCAGTCGACGAAATTTAACTACGAATAAAAAAAAACGTTAGTTCAAACCCAATTTAAAAGACGATTGCAACGTACCGGTGGACTTCGTTCGCGTGGCAAGTCCAGAATCCCAAAGCCACCTTCGCCACCGGACTATATCAACATTACCAAGTTAGATCGACAAATTATTACATCTCCTGTTTATAGTATATTATTATCGTTTGTAATTTATATTTTACAGTTAACGATCCAAGTTTCGCGAGCATGCTGTGAACGAGTCAGATATATATTTATATATATATTTTAATCTGCAATTTTTTTCGTATTCGATTTTATCATTTAGCCTGATTTTAGATTTACCCACCCCGTCGGTGTCCACTGAATTGTACACCTGGGTGAAAGCAGTGGCACAAAGAAAGGGGCGCATTATAAACGAGACAGCAAATTAAGAGTTACAAAAAAATAAAATTGTAATAATTAAGGATCGATTATAGAGGAATCGCTACTCCGATTATTATTGATCTAGCGTTGCTGACATATATATAACGACACAGATGACACGTGCACGATGAAATCTGATACTTACGCTTCTCACACCGCTGTGAGAGAGGCCTTCCACCTCTTCGTCCACTCCGACACTGAAACAATAGCGTTTTTGGCAAATTATTATTATTTTTGCTTCCTCATAGACGAAGCTTTGTTTTCATGAAATGTTTTCCTTTTTCGAGATTTTAATGAAAGCGGGTTCAGAATATTCCAAACATCGAACAATCAGATTTAGATAAACAAGTCTGGAAATGCGTGCGTGCACGTGTAAATTTGTACAAAAATTTTTTCAGTGATCAAACTTTGCTAAAAAAAGTGTGTGCGTGGCTCATACAATTTTTAAGCAATCAGGACAAAAAGTTGAAATCGATCGAAGGGTTTAAGTTTGATGTGATTTTGGGTTTTTAAATTTTACGAAGAATTAGTATTTTCTTTCTGATGCGAGTTTCCGTATCAAATATTGAGCCAAGAGTAAAATATGCAGATTCGTGATCGGTGGGAAAGCATATCATACATGGTCCCGAAACACCAAATAACTACAATTTTTTAGGGAATCTTTATAGTGAATATTGCCAAAATTCATGATTCTTTTAACGACAAATTTTGCTATAAGGAGCCAAATAATTACGGAAAAATGGTTTTTTGTAGAAGGTTTGTATAAAAAGGTGATTGTGAAAGTTTAGCGAAAAATTCGATTTTCGCGCTTTTTAAACATATTTCTCAGTGACAAGTCTGCAAGACTCACGGTATGTTAAACCAGCTGAGAAACTGGGTGGTCGCGCCACCCTGGAAAATGACCGTAAGTATGACGATCAGACTGGTGGTCGTGAGCATCGCTTGACGAGCGTCGGACACGGTGTTCCTTATCGCCAGTGCGAAGCTCATAGCGCCACGTAAACCGGCGCAGAACAGCATGTGCTGATAATTCATCGGGATCTTCGGCTTTCTCGCCAGGTTCAGCAAGAACGACAGCGGGTAGACGTTCGCCGCTCGTCCAAGCAGCGCGCAGAACTGTGCATTTCGTGCTCACAGTCAAGAATCATACTTGTAAAAATTTGATGTTTAAAAATAAAAAAATTGAAATATGTAAAAATAGAAGTTTAAAAATTGGGAATTTGAAAAAAAAATCGATCGTCGATCGTGAAAGGATACAAATCCGGCGAAGATGAATCCAGGATCGAAGTGATGCTTCGGGAAGGTGAACATCGACACCCCGATGTAACTGAATATAAAATTTTCCGCCAGGAAGTTGAGAAGCTCGAAGAGCTGTTTCGTTCTCTGTCGCGAATCGGGACTCAGGTTGTTGTAGGTATAGTGCGCCTGGCATATACCGCAGAAAAGGACAGCGACGACACCTGTTTGCAGAAAAAAAAATGTTATGCCTGTGGCGTGGCGAAAAAATGCCTGGTGTTAAAAAAGTGTGTAAAAAAGTATCGTGTGTGATCTGCGCATGCGCAGTATTTTTTTCTCACGTATTATAAAAAGCGCCCCTTTTGCCACGCGTTGCAGGCACGAAAAGTGGAACTTTGTGTGCACGAGGTAAACAGGGTGGCCGTTTTTTCCCCGGAAAAAAATGCCCTGACTTTTCACTCACCAATTAAAAATTTTCCCTGACCATAACGGCTTATAATCAAAAAAATTAATTACCCAAATGAAAATTCCTAATTATTATATTAACATTTAATTATTTTTTTTTTCTTCAAAATGTTGCCTTTTTTTAAGGCTCCCTTCTATGTACTTCTTATTTATTTATAAAAGGTTCGGCGATAATTTACTTTTTCCCTAACCAATTTTGAAATTCCCTGACATTTCACTGATTCCCTGACCAAGATTTGTTTTCCCTAACTTTTCCCGGATTTCCCGGTTTCCCCTAACCGCGGCCACCGTGTTAAAAAAGTAAATAAATAAAAAATAAAAATAATTATAACCGGTCGGCCAAAGCGCAACCCACTTGTGTCCATGGCTATGACCATAACTCATACAATACCAATGGAGTGATAGAATGGCTTTATTTAATGTTGAATGTCAGGCGTCGTCTTTCATTCCTTATCATGTTCTGGCACACAAAAAAATGTTATAAAAAAAGAAAAAATACATTTGATATTTTACGATGTTATTATGTTTACGTATATGTTGGTTCATATTTGTATTGGTACCTGAACTGTAAAAAATGTAATTGTACAGGGGCTCGTCCCGTCAATGAGTAAATAAATGAATACCAATGTACGGGGAACTCACCGGTGAGGTCGGAAGCTTCGGCGATGAGAAAAGTGCTGTAAGACATGAGAACGAAGAGAGCCGACTCCAGGAGGGGAAAATCACGAACTCGCGTGAATTTCGTGAGGAGAGCCGTGAGACATCCCATGCTAGCGCCGATGAAGAGCGAGAGACTGAATATACCGACGAAATCACCCAGAGCTTGGAAGAACGCTACCGTCTCGAAA
This sequence comes from Ichneumoninae sp. A BG-2022a, assembly GCA_030522665.1. Classification (NCBI taxonomy): domain Eukaryota; kingdom Metazoa; phylum Arthropoda; class Insecta; order Hymenoptera; family Ichneumonidae; species Ichneumoninae sp. A BG-2022a. The sequence goes on along the minus strand of JAPYZC010002946.1, from coordinate 5,712 downwards.
CCCCCCGAACCCGACTGATAACGCTCTCCGTAGTTCTGGATGGAACTGCGAAAATAATAAACAACATAAACACTATTTTAACCGCAACACCGACGGAAATTTTACGAACGATAAAATAAGAATTCATATCTCACCCGCTGAGTACAATCGCGACGGCATCGTTCAGAACACTCTCGCCGAACACGAGAGCGTATAGATTAACGTCGACGTGCAGATCGTTGAATATCGAGATTATCGTGAGAGGGTCGGTGGGCGATATCAGAGCGCCGAAGTAGAGAGTGTCCAGAAACGTGAAGGACTCGGCCAGGTGCGGTATCAGCTGGATGAAACCGTACATCAAAGCACTGAAAAAAAAAAAAATTAAATAAATAAGTCGTTTAAAAAAATTATCATCAGACTCGTATTCTTCTAAATCCATAATTATTTCTCATAAATGAATTTTATTTTTATTTTTTTTTTTTTTCTTGTCGCTCCTCAACCTTTCGAATTCAGAGGGAAATCAGTCGTCTCCAGGCGACGATTCTAGCAAACAGTTAAATTTTGTTAAGGCAATCTTTCAATGTTTCACCGTGAATCTAGTTACTCGTGTTTGAATTTAATTGTTCATCGAATTTTATTTTTTAATGAAAATGCTTTCCACCCATCGCTTGATAAATAACAAATATATATATCGAATACACAATAAATCATTGTTTCTGGAGTGTCCAGACGCGACGATAAGGCTCCATCTTTGACCCAGCGACCTCGACGCGCTGGCACGTGAATCGCCAATATAAGGCAATGAATGTATAATTGATATCAAGGTTACCGGGCGATTACCCGAGCCGTCGCCGGTCGCCGATAAAATGGTCAGGCGCTTTCCCTTACCCGATAACGAACGACGATATCGTCGTGCCGATCAGCGCGAACATCAGGATTGCCCCGAGATTCCGGAAGAAGTATTTCTGCAAGAAAAAAAGAAACAATAAAAAATTTGAGTTAAAAAATCGATCGACCTTGAACAACGAGTTTTCAATTTCTCGCGGTGAAAGTCGACGAACGCTTATTCACCCTCTTGAGGCTGTAGCCGGCGTGAAAGATTATCGGCGGCAGGATGATGTTGAAAAATATTTCCGGATCAAAGGTCGCCTGCAAGAGAAACAAAAAACAAAATTAATACGAGTCAAAAAACGAGTTTTCAAAAATTAGTTTGAAAAGTTAATGTTTCTGAAATTCCAAACACATGTGCGTTGCAATTTTAAGTAAATTTTGTTTACTTATTGACAAATTTTGTAAATTTCAGGCAAAAGATCTATAAATTGAATATCTACTACTTTTATTTTACAAAAAAGTACATTTACTTCACTCGGTGCGCAAATTGCTGTTTTTAGCCCCTATTTTTACACCTCGTGAAATAAAATTTGGTACGATTCTGGTGGATTTTTTTTTTTTTTAACCTCGTGTGATTAATTTTTGCAGCACGCTCGGTTTGTACGAGACGCCTTCGGCGATAACAGAAAACTTATTTCTCTCCGTACCTTGAGGTCGATCTCGTTGTCCCCCTTGTAAATCTCCCCTCTGAACGAATACGCAAAAGTCTTGTTCTCCGTGTGTCCGCCTCCCTTGTCCTCCGGGAACATGAGCCAGAGCGAATCAGGCGGCACAGATTCATTGTACTGGCTGGTATCGTCGGGCACGACGGGCATGTGCAGTACGCCGCTGCTAGTCTTGAAGCCATAGCGTATTATGGCGCCGATAATCAGTCCTGAAATGCGTAAAGCAAGAATTCTTACATAAGAAGCTGTTCACCATGAAAATTATATAATTCATCGTCCGCAGGTAAAATAATTTACTGCAGCGGAGAACATTTTTATGAATCAACAGTCCGGCGTAGAACAGCAAAAATCGTTTTTTTAAATCATTCTTTTGTCTCCACGTTTTCACGACACAAAACTTAAATGTCTGGAAGTACAGACGTTATTGTGATATTTATTATTATTATTATTAATAAAATACATAGAAAGGTAGTGCAATACTTATAAAATCTGCATCTTATTAACTGAGTTAATTCTATAGAGTAAAAAAAAAAGTGCGGCATTACGGTCAGAGCAGTGCGAATCTATTGCAAAATGCAGTTTTCCATGAAAATTATGAAATTCTTTGCCCGCAGGTGAAATAATTTACTGGAACAGAGAAAAATTTGATAGAACAACAGACCTGCATCGAGCAGCAAAAATCTTATTTTTTTGTTTTCTTATCATTCTTTCTTTTCTACGATTTTTCAATGCCGAACTTAAAATGTCCAGAAGTGGCAAAGATATCGCGATGATTATGCCGCATAAATATCGCGATAAAAAAAAATGTGTGGTGTTACGGACAGCGGAGTGTGTCACTGGCAGGTAAAAAAAAGTTTGCTGGAGTAGAAAAAAAAAACAAATTTGATAAAGCAGCAGTTCTGTGTAGAACAGCGAACATCGTTTCTTTTTTCTTCTAATGATTCAATGTTAATTTCAACTGTTTGATTACATAGACTGCAGGCCATTCTCTTACACTTATCTTAGTTTATTGCTTACTATTATATAATAAGAATAATAATAATAATAATAATGATAATAGCAACAACAATAATAGTCTGTTCTCCCGTGCTCTACATTAGGATTTTAACGTAAACAGTTCGTAAAATGAGAAATCCGTGAAAGTAAATAAAACAAAAAAAAAACATTTTTTTTACGCTTTCTCGTCGCACGGCCGAGTTGTACGATTGAAACTCGAAACGTAAGGAGGCGTCAAGGATAGTCGCGATATTTATACACAGTGTATAAAAAAAATGCGCGGCGTTACGGGCAGCAGGAGTGCGAAACTATTGCAAAATCAATATAGCATCAAACAATGGAGTGACACTTCGTTGCCATATGATTTTCCGCACAGAGTTTCGTCGGACGAGAGATTGAACATTCGACATTCGTCGGCCGACCGATGTTTGTTGTTTCGCACATTAAGCGTCGCGGCGTGTTTTCGCGAGGTGTCCGTAACGAAGTTGTGGAAGGGATTTTTTTAGCGCACCTAGACCGAGATTACGAATGACAGGACATTTTCTTTGTCACTGGTACTTATCTGTCGTCGAATCGAGGGAAAAGAAGTGACGCAACTCGAGCGTTCAGCGCAAGGTCGGTAAGGACAGCGTAAGAAAAAAAAAGAGTCGAGGAATTTATATCTATAAAAAATTCGGGAGGATTCATCGTCCGGGTTGGTCGACCGCAAGCTCACCGTAAATAACAGCCAAACCAGTTTCGTGAAGGAAACGCAGACGTCGATGCTTGAAGGTCCAAATAGTCAATACAGTGAGTATCAACAGGAACGTGTAGAGCAGGAGATTGAGACTGTCGAGTCTGTGCAACTGTTGGGCCTTCGCGTCGAGCTCGATGTCGGTCGCGGCTCCATCGGAATAGCCAGCGAGGGTTGTAACGCAGATAAAGGCTAGATAGGTGAGACGGAGGCGCGAGCGAGTCGACATCTTCGTCGTACTACGCCTACGAGCGTACTGAGCGCTGTGCGGAGTCAGCCAGAGCCGTCGGGGAAAAAACACCTTCGACTACTTTGCGAGGAGCGCGCGCGTGCGCAGAGCGATCGGCGCGCATGCGCAGACCGACCCGCGGCGACAAGTGCGTCGTAGCCTTCTGCGCAGTTCCCGGCGGTTCTCGCTATGTGTCGAAAAACTTCGTCACGGGATTTTCGAACGTTTGTCGATCGAAATCGTCACTTTTTGTAGCATTAGATTTCTCATTGATCTCGCGAGTTTGTCATGCTCTTGCAGCGTAAACCGCAATCGCGACGAATCGTCGTGGAATTAACTGGACCGCTCTATAACACTTCGCTCGACGGCGCGGCGCGCCGCGAGAGGGGAACCGGATCCACGTGGATACCGCGTGCTATATACGAAGCCTTCATCAGTCATTCGTTATGATACGCATTTCTCAAGTGCATTTTGTTATTGATTATCGACGCGTTGGAAAAGCGTACGGCGAGCGCCATTATCGCAACTAATTATTTTTCAACGTGTCGCTAAATATTATAACATCGCACCTTGAGGCCGGCGACCTTGAAATTTGAGAATGTCGACGCTTCTGCTGCCAATCGTGTTACGCGACTCTAGACAGTGAATAACCAATTTTTACGATCGAATTCATTTGCATTTTTCACTTTGCATTTTTGTTTTTTTTTTTTTTTGTGTATCTTCGAAAGTTCGGAAGAAAATAAATTTAAAAATGGCTAGTCTATTGAAAATGTACAAAACGCTGATCGTTAAGTATCCTCTGCGAGCCCAGGCCGTTCAGGCCGGCATTCTGATGGCCACCGGCGATCAGATTGCCCAAAACTTCATCGAACGGCGCAGATTCGCCGATGTCGACTTCGTTCGCACCTCGCAGTTCTTCGCGATTGGATTCTGCGTCGGTGTGAGTTATTCGTACCGACGTTGATATTAATCGATATTGATTTACGAATTTCTTGTTTGACGCAAAATTATAATACAATTTTTTTAAGACAAGAGATTTTTTTTTTTTTAGATCCGTCAATGTGATTTATTCTTACAGATGTTGATGTCAATTGATTTTAATTTACGAATTTCTTTTGTTTGCCCAATAACGTTGATACTTTTTTTTTAAGCAAGAACATTTTTTTTTTCAATTTTAGTATTTTGAAAAATTTCACTTGATTTTGAGATGCAAACACTTGTTTCAGGGTCCTGCGACGAGAACCTGGTATGGGATTCTGGACAAGTACTTTGGCTCGAAAGGCGCAACGGTAGCTCTGAAAAAAGTCACCTGCGATCAGCTGCTCTTCGCTCCGTGCTTCATAGTTGTCCTGCTTGCGTCGATAGGGCTGATGCAGGGAAACGACCTTGGGAGCATCAGGACTAAAGTCAACAATGAGTTTAAAGACATTCTTCTCAACAACTGGAAGGTGATTGGAATCGATGCTCAATAATTGTTGGGTATCGATACCCGATACACAATATGAATGATGATTATTTTTTTCTTGGCCGGGCTTTAGTGACGATGCTCCAATGTTTCAGCTCTGGCCCATGGTTCAGCTGGTGAATTTTTCCTTCACACCGCTGCACTACCAGGTCCTCGTTGTTCAGGTTGTCGCCATATTCTGGAACTCCTACGTGTCGTACAGAACTAACAGAGATGTAGAGTAAAGGTTGTAAATATATAGATATATTTTGAAAGCCCCTTAAAAAAGGGTCCTTTTTTGGTTCGAGTTTTCACGAATTCGGGTTTTTCGGATAACGGTAAAAATTCACTTGAATTCGCAAAGAAAAAAAAAAAAATTTAGAATATGATTCGTTGCACCGCGTCAAACTGAAAAACGGACCCTTTTAGTGGGAACTTTCTATTAACTTCCAATGCGCAAGATTCCTATGAAAAGGAACCTTTTTTTGGTTCAATTTTTCACGACTTCGGGTTTTTGAGATCAACGGTAAAAATTTACTTAAAATCTTTTTATTTCCTGGTTAAGGTAGAACTAGCACAATGACTGACGCCGCCTAAGTTCGAGAGAAAAAAGACAAAGATTACAAACACTTCTCGATGAGAAAAAATCTGAAAAAATTCTAGCATATTATAAAAGGTGCTGAAAAGATTGTTTGTGCATAATAATAATTTCAGAATGTTCATAACAAATTGCTGAAAAAAAAAATTGTGCAACAAATTACCCGGCAACCAAATT